>CANSZD010001008.1:0-225304 GCA_947648045.1 Beta corolliflora
CCCGGCCTCCATAAATGCTATCCTTAAAACATCTAATGTAGCCTCTGTATCCAACTCCAGTAAATAATGCAAATTCAGGTAAGCTCCAGTAGAAGTTAAGCTTGCACCTGTCTGTGACTTTGGCCCACCAGAATCCTGCAGCAGAAATTGCAAAAGCTCCATCCTAAGAGAAGACAGACGCACAGAAGGGAGTTCTCCATGTCCTGTAGAATAAATACTCAGAAGTCAAAAGGTCTAATTGTAAATTATCAATGTCATCGAATCACGTAAATAGTGAATAATGAAACAGCAAGGCAAAACCTCAAAAAACGGGACAAAGGGGGAAAGAAATATCAAAAGCATCTGAATTTCCTTTAAGGTCTCCAGATTTTCATTGGGGTGATGTCATGGGTAAAATTAAGAAAAAATGTCCATACACATCACCCAAAAAATTTCCATTAACTTCATTCTGTGTTCTATAAGATATAGACATGTTGCTTACACGAGAGTGTGGATGCAGTAACTGAAGTAGGTAATAGGCAAACGAGATAACGCTAGCTCATGTAACATGAATGAGAAAGGAGAGAAAAACGAGTGAAATCTAACAGATATACACCCATGAGTCCTTTAGTGCCAATGAAAATCAACTAAGTGATCGTAAACCATAAAGTATTAGTTTTATTTGGCTATGAAAGCATACTCTCACAGTATCATTGAAAAGTCCGCTGAACAGACAGAACAGTTCCATGATCCCTTGAATCACAGATTCCTCACAATGATGTGACTACTCCATATTCTGAAACAATCATCCCAGTAAAACATGTGGTTTTCAAGGAAAGTCTTTTAAAGAAAAATAGCAGAAGGAAGTTGCGGATAAAATGTAATATTTCCTTGAAGACAAATCAACACATGAAGATTGACAATTATTATGGAGCAACAAAGTAAGCAATCTCATTACATATTGAGCAACAAAGTAAGCAATCTCATTACATACTAACCAGTAACCACATGAGTAACCAACCAACTTCAGTACATATCTTTATACAGATAATATACCCAACTACCAACTATACCTGGTGGAAAAGCAAGGCCTGAGAAGCAGTACTTCAGATAAACTAGCATCCGGTACCTGCGTTTTAAAATTAAATAAATAATAAACAACAAGGACATGATTGCGTGAACTACAACCATTGACATGAACTTTAACACTGCTAAAAAAGAACAAACTTGGCAACTTTATGCAACCAATAGCAAAAAAGTTTCAAGGCTCTAGAGACATGGCATAAATCTTGTCATTTTTGCTATATTTTTACTCACTTAAACACTTCACATACCCCCAAAAGCTCTAAAATTCCTTTTCATAAAACCCCAAGAACACTGATTAACAGGAATTTCAGAGCTCCAGGGATATTCATGATGTTGGCTGCAGAGTTACTAAGTCTGTGCTGTAGTTATAACAGTGTCAAGGTTGCGTCGATGGTTCAAGTGAAGACAAAATTCATGTCACTTGATGTAATTATTCCTATAGACACAACTTGAGGGAGGAAAACAGAACAGCATCCCCAAGTCACATACCCAACAGCAGCAGCATCTCTTGCATGATTTCTTAAGACACTCAATAGTTCCTCCAAAGGTGTCTTGAAATCATCGAGGCCTTTGTTGAAAAGGTATATCAGGGCCCCATACAAACCATTCTCCCGACATAGCCTTACAACCTAAGTTTTGCAATTTAAATCAGTATAACATCAGGTTTATGACAGCACAAACTACCAAATGATGTAGATTACTTCAACATTAGAAGATTGATATGACCTGATTAAAATCCAAGGATGAAATATCCATGTGAAGAATACATTGCTCCACTCGCTGCAACCATCCTTTGCCATTGTAGTGCTCTACCAGTGCTTGCATGATCTAATTAAGGAAACACGAATCGGTCAAGATTTTTCGTTCGTTTTCTTAAGGTGGAAAAAGGCAATGTACTTTGGATCAGGAATACCTCAGGAGGCAGTGATCCAAGCATATCCTTCAATATATATGGTTCCAGAAGCTCCAAAAATGTATCTTCAGAAAGAAAGTAAAATAATTGAACTTGTATCAAGATAGTATTAACAATGAACTGGCATCACAATTTCCTTTTTTTTTCTTCGTGGAAGTGTGGAGGGAAGAAGTAAACAAATATGGAACTACAATTTAACCAAGTAAAAAACGCTTCAGGAACAAGAAACACAAACTCAAACAGCATTTTACGACAGATAATGTAGCACAAGAAAAGAACCCCACTTTGTGATTAATCCTTGCTTTTCTCAGACATTCTACGAGAAACAGTTGAGCAATCAAATCACAACAAAGGTAAAGGCTGCGGCTGTCAATTGCATTTTAATTTGTCAGCGAAACAAAAATGTGGAATTTAATACATAAGGGCACAATTAAAATAAAAGAGACTCTATTTACATTTCATTAGTCTCATCATCAATTATTTACAGGCAACCCTATCAATCAAGTCGCTCAATGCATTGTTCGATTCGGTTAATGTTATATGTGACAATAATTCTCTCTTATATTGAACTTGTAGGCCACAATTGTTAGATGATTGTATCACTGAAACTGACATCTTGTGACCGGAAAATTATACTCTTTAAGAGAATGGTATCAAAGACCTAATACTCACAGGCAACAGACAGTTTTTTTCCCACAGTTGGCTATACAATGTATGCCCAGGACACAGTAACTTATAAACCAAGGTGTGTCCTTACTGGTTCTTTCATTCCAGAGAAAGGTTCTCTGAGGACTCTAATGTGTATACCTAAAGACCCAACACAAAGTGTTATGAATTATGATATTATGATGGTTCTATTGGACAAACTACAGCACCAGGTGGTTAAGTGCTGAACTTGAGGTGACAAACCTTCGCCACAATGAAGATTAGCTTGTTATCCAATTATCCATGTAACTTTTACCTTTAGCCTACTACTTGTCAACACAAAAACCAAATCAAGCTCGGAAAAAAAGCAACAATTTACAACTTCCATTTATTGTCATAGTCCCCTAAAAATGATCCGGTTGAATATCTTCTATCCGCAAATAATGGTTCTTCAGATTTCCAAGGTTGAATATACACTAATTTGTTCTCAGAATATTAGGGTAAAACTATACACAAAAGTATTCATTTAATAGACGGTTACCAACATACACATTTCATATTGTTGACCAAAGTTTCCTTTACAAAAAACCAATGGTCAAACAGTCAAAGTATGATAATTGAAGTAAAAACGTAAGATATTGGCTGACAGAGAGAGTATATTACATGTAACACAATAATATTGCAAAGAGAAAACGGTTCAGAATAAACATGTCATTTGAAGGAACAGTAAGCTTTGAACCCAACAGTTCAGTTTGACATAGAATAGAATTAATCCATAAGAAACCCAAGGTATCAACTTACCTTTATGCTGAACTGCTACAAATTTCGAAAAGATTTCATTGAACAGAATGTCGGAGCGTTTTATATGGAGACAATATTCAACTGCTACTCCGCCAACACGTGAAAATTGCTCTTTTATTTCGGAAGATGAGTTGCTCTCGGTTGGGGTACCGTCCACTTCTTCTACCTTGCCAATATGATTGAAGCAAGCAACTGAAATATAGGAGAAGACCTCATCCACATACGAAAAGAGCAACTCCACCAGATATGGCATAATAGTCTTCTGCACAGCGTGCAGGTCTCTTGGAAGGTCAATTACACCATGGGCCTGACCATCATATAATGTCATTACCATGTTGAAGGCACCCATCCAGTCACCTGCATTCCGCAACACCTCAATACGTTCTCGCCACATAAGAAGACGAGAAACAACAACATGCCTAGGTGCAAGTATATAGATAGACGCTCCTCTGACAGCTATACTATTGTGAAAAGCTTTCTCAGGGTTGCCAAACACATTGGTAAAATAAGTGTGATACGAAACAGGATCTTCTCCACCACTTCCATTAATGGCATAACTGGTTTGGTGTATCAAGGTCCCATCTCTTGTAAACAAGCAAATTTGACCACCCAATGTAAGAATCACCAACATCTGCGCGAGCATGAAGTAAAATTTACAGCTACTTCCACAACCAGTACCCCAGAACAGTAAAATATCCTCAAAACACAAAGTTAGCTTTAAAAGATGCCTAGCATAGTACTCCATCCATTACACTTGTACTTTGGCACCGTTCACACACTCCACTTTTACGATAGTTTATGATAAAAATATAGTTATGTATATTGTTAGATTTGTCTCAATATATATAAACTTTTAAGAATTTTACAATCACATATTTAAGATAATAATGGTCAAAGAATTAAATGGGCAAGCGTGAAAGTCAAACTGTAACAATGAAAAGGAACAGAGGGAGCAAGTAGCTCGCTTTCTATTTGAGGAGGTAAGACATGTACCTGATCATCAAGCCAAGCCAAACCTACAGCTGCACTTTCAAGTGTCCACTTTCCACACACTTTAAGCGTCCACTTTCCACTTTCTTTAACTTCTGGATTTCCAGACTCTTTAAGCTCTGACTTGACTAACTTGGCAACTTGAACCTTCCGATCCCATGCTATTGCAAGCAGTGAAATCCTTTCCAGTGCTTCAGAATTCACATTTTCTGCAATAATGTATCATGTTACCTCCTGACTCCTGTCACACCAGAGTTCATAAAAACAACTTTGTATTACCTGAAGAGGAACCCCGTGACTGTGTTGTACATTTCCATGCAGTGTATGGCATAGAACCCTCCCGAATGCCTTCTGGCTTAGAAAGTTGTGCATAGACTTCCAAGCTAGGACTAAGTCTCACCTACAGCCCACACTCATCGCGTCAACATCATGTACAAGAAACTGAAAGACATGCCAGTATGCGTGTATAAATATATAGTACTAGGAATCTGTCCAGTTATCTGAGGACTTCATACCACCAGAGCAGTCTGATGGGTGACAAAGATGACCACACCTTCTTCAGACAAGGAGGAACCATCATTGAAGAATTTCCAAGGGGCCGCTCCCCCAACTACACCACCCATGACACCACCTATGCTGCTAGATGAGCCTGCTGCGTTGCCTGAGAAAGTAGATTCATCAGGTAGAAGTGGCGAGGCACACAACACTGTGCCTGTTCTTTGACCATCGAGAAGACACTGTTTCAGCAACAGCATACATGTCAATTGTCCGTCAAGACAAGGAAACACACAACAATGTGCCTCTGTCCTCTAGAGTGAATTTCAGAATCTAAAGATTGCTGGGCTGTTAAAGAACAGACACATCATCTTAGCAAGAAAAGCTGACCTGTGTTTTCACTGTGACCCCAAGTAATGGCACAGAGGAGAATTCATGTAACTGAACTAGTCCTTTACAATCACCAGTAACTGCTTTAAATTGGCGAGTAACTTGAGAATCCTGCCCAAGAAATAATGTGTGAACTACAGGTGCTGGATGCTCTCCAGTAATGACCTTTGCGACCGTTCCCCTAGGTAAATTCCACAATGTAATATGACCATCACCATAGCCTGCTAAAAGCAGATCACCTTGCTGATTGAAACAAATAGACGTTACAGGAACTTGGGAGCGATCGGCTTGCATACCAAGCAACAACATCTGAAACCGTTAATAGATATGTAGTGGGATGTTAATCAAAGGATACGTTCATGAAAAGCCAAAACAGGTCATCAATTTGCCCGAGTAAAGAAAGCAGTATGCTCAAGCTGATAATGAATTCCATTTACAGCCAAAATAACCAGAGACCAATGCAAGCAAAAGAAAACATTTGTTCCACATACACAATAAATCAAGCAAACTAAATAAACCATCACAAATTTATATTTGTTATAAGAGCAAAGCAAATTACAGGTAACAGAAAGAGAAAGAAAGAAGGCACCCTCAAGGCACACAAACAAATGAAGACAGAGAAGTGGAGGAAAAAAGCAATAACCTTTGGATCCATGTTATCCGGATGCTGACCAGTATATTTACTTGGCACAACAACAGTGACACCTTTCGACATCCCCAAAGCAATGAAATTTTGATGCACCGCAATGACTTGTGGGGTACCATAATCTCGTGTAAATGTCTGAGATTTGATAGCTCGGGTAATTGTATTATCAGCATTTACATCAAAATATCCCAGCACAGTCGAACCTCTGCGCACACCTTCCAACCTCATAGGCTGTGCAGCAGCCCCCTCTTCCAAGTCCTGACCTGTAGAAGCTTGCTTTATCTCAAGCTCTTCTGCTAATTCTAGCGGCTTCTTTGGAGGGTGCAACTTCTCCTCTGCCCTTTTACTAGCAACCTCACTCTCTAATTGAATGATCCTATCCTCAACAACCCCCTCAATATCATCACCCACAGAACTCAATCCATCGCTTCCCGCACCCAGTTCATCACCATTCAACACAACCACACCCATCTCACTTTCCTGTATTTGCCGCGAAATCCCTAAATCTTCCTCTTCCTTGTTCTCATTCTCAGCTTCTAAAGACACCCCAATTCCTTCACCAATAGGATTCTCATCAACATCTCTCTTCTCCCCTTCCCTTTCCTCTTCAACATCTGACAAATATCCAATCCCCTTCTCAGCAAAATTCACACTATTCATCTTCTCCATCTCTTGGAAATCCGAAATTCCATCCTTCTCAGAAGACGACAATAGCTCCTCCCTTCTCCCAAAATCTAAATCATTCTCTAATTCATCAGTCCCTCCAATAACCTCCGCAGCGGCCTTCTTCCTCTCTTCAATCCCCTGTTCAACACTCAAATCCTCCAAACCCAAAACTCCACCCTTCTCCGAAGAAACCACCATCTCCCTCTTTTCGACATCCGCTACACTCCCAGACTCATCCTCATTCTCTCTCTCCTCAATCACTTCACCTACTACCTCACTTACACTACCATCACCATCACCATCACAACCCTCGGATTTCACATCATCCTTAACAAACCCTAACAATTCATCCTCGTCCGACACCTTCCCCTCTAAACTCACACTCAAAGCTCTCCTCGACTTGATCAAAGCAGCACGCGGCGTCCGAACACTCCTCGACGCCGCCGCAGCCGCCGCCAACGCCGCACCAGGTTTTCTACTAACTCCGCCGCTAAAAATCGACGAATTTCGCGAATTTTGCAGCGGCGCAGGTGGTTTTCTACTAGAATTGCCGGAAAAATCATCGGATTTTATCCGTTGAATCAAATTATACTTAAATTGCGTAGAATTTAACTGTTTTTCACCGGAATTTAGGGTTTGAGTGTAAGGTATAGAAGAAGGTACCGAAACGACGTCGTTATCTGAACCAGAGGAGTCGTTGAGGATGTCGTCGATAGTACGATGAATGATGTCGGAGTTCTGATGTTCTTCTTCGTCGTCGTCTGCATTGTGTCGCCGGAGAAACGAGTCGAGGTCGAGTTCTTCCGTCGTCGGAGACTTTGAGGAAGTGAGATTTTTTGTCATTTTGAGAAAATTGAGGTTTTTATGAATATGTAGTAGTTCATTTCAGAAGATTGAAGGTTGAATTTATGGAAATTTGTGGAAATTTGATTGAAATGTGAGATCGAAGGTTGAAGAATTTGGGTTTTAGACGGACTTTTCAGTGTTTAGTAATTGATCGAGAACTGGAGATCTTGGAGTTACTGGGGAGGGAAAGAAAAAGAGAGCGCGCAAAAAAAAAAGAAATAAAATGGAGATGCGGGGTATCGATCCCCGTACCTCTCGCATGCTAAGCGAGCGCTCTACCATCTGAGCTACATCCCCAATTGATGTTGAGTATTACTCGATTCAATTTTTGTTATTTACCTATATCTAAGGGCATAGTGTTTTAATAAAGAAAGAAAAAAATACTAATTTATTGCATATTGTATTGAAGTTAATATTGTGGGTTAGGAGAAGTAGAATGATATAAACTTTTTTTTTGGTAAATAAGTAAATTTTATTACCAAAGTAGAATGATATAAACTTTTTTTTTGGTAAATAAGTAAATTTTATTACCAAAGTAGAAAAATACAAGGAGGAACCAAGCTTACAACCAACAAAAACACAGAAAAACAAAAAGAAGAAAACAAAACAAAGAGAAAAACTAACACAATTTCTCTTGTTTTAAACTCACCCAATACATAATCTTTCTAATAAGCTCCATCGGATGTTGATGCTTGTTTTGAAATCTCCGAACATTACGTTCCTGCCACAGCAAGTATACAGTGACAGAGAAACTCATTCTATAAACCTTATGAAGAGTGGTGTTCCCATTAAATTGTCTAATACAAAGTGAAAGCTCCTCACTCCAATTCCTGACATATCTATGGAAGCCCATCCACTTCAACATTTCACCCCAAATCTGCCTGGAAAAAGGACATATGAAAAACAAATGCTCCAATGTCTCGTTATCACCAGAACACAAAAAACATCTCTGATCACAGTAAAAACCAATTTTTTGCAAGTAATCACGAGTCGGCGACCTTTTATGAAGAGCAAGCCAAGTGATAAACACACATTTTGGAGGAGAAGGATTATTACAAATCATTTTCTTCCAAGGTACTCTATCATGTGTACCTCTTAACAGAGCATACATCTTCCTGATTGAGAAACTTGGCTGCTGAAGAAGCTCAAAACCACCATGAACCTGAGAACAATGCTGAACAACTGCAAAAAATTTCCTAACAACCCATGATGCCTGACTAGGAGCATCCATGGTTGTAGGATTTCGAGACTTGATATAATAACCATGTATCCAGAGGACCCAAGCTCTATCTTTCTTTTGAGCAATATTCCAGAAGAGCTTAGCAATAGCTGCAATATTCCAGAGTTTAACGTTGACTATATTCCAGCCCCCTGCAACTTTGGGAAGACAAAGTGTTTCCCAAGCTACTAAGGCCCTTTTAGTAGCTCCTGATCTACCAGTCCACAAAAAGGCTCTACAAGCAACTTGAATAAGCTTCAACACTTTCTGAGGAATCACAAAAACCTGACACCAATAAATTTGAACCCCAAGTAAGACTGATTTGATTAACTGGATTCTACCAGCATAAGATAGTAATTTAGAAGACCAACAATCAATCTTGTGCAGAATCTTCTTGATCAGAGGCTGACATTGAATAATGGTGAGCTTTCTAGAAGAAAGAGGCACACCTAGATATTTAAAAGTCAATTCCCCTTTAGTCCACCCAAATTTTTCCAAAATTTGATCTTGGATGTCATTACTAACTCCACCAAAATAAATTGAGCTTTTAGAAGGATTAGCAACCAAACCAGACACCACAGAGAAATTCTGGAAAGCTTCATAAAGTTGCTGCACAGACATGAGATCCCCTCTTGCAAATAACAGTAGGTCGTCAGCAAAGCAAACATGAGTAATGTTTAGCTTTTTGCACCTAGGATGATATAAACTTTATTGTAAAGATAATAATATAAAATTAGTTGAACCATTTCAAAAATAGTAAAGATAAAGAGAACTAGAGAAGTGGGTAAAATTATAAAGATAACCCAAAATAGTTCCCCTTGCGCTAACTCTAATTTTACGCCTCCTCTCCCCTTTTTTTCTCTCTTCTCTCTCCTCTCTCCCACAAAATCCTATTTTCAACCTAGGGGCTACCGCCACCCTTTTGGCATTGGGAGGTGGTAAGCTCATTTTCTCCTTTTGTTACTAGTTTTTTTATGTTAATGTTTCTAATGGAGAGTTTTTCTACCTATATATTAGGTTTTATCTCTCTCCATATATTGGGTTTTATCACTCTCCATGTAAGAGTTTGGAGACTTTGTTTTTGGTTTTTGGTTATATCTACCCGTATATTGGGTTTTATCTCTCTCTGCTGTGTGCGGGGTTGCAACAGATGTCAGTACTTCATTTACAATTACTTGAATTGAATCCAGTTCTACTTCAAAACTACAAAAGATCGACAGACCCCCTTGTAGAAGGCTGCATCAGACATCGATGTGAAAGACGAGGGTTTTCAGAAGTGTTAGATCTACTCAACGATCGTGGTTTTGTCATATTAGAATTGTATTTATTTCTCTTTGATATGTATTTGTTTAGTTTTGACTTCTATTGTAGATATCATATGACTTTGAATCAATGAATTACTTTCAATTTAAAAAAATAGACAACCCAAAAAAAAAGTGGATAAACTGATAACTTTTGTGACTTGTACAAAAATTGCATGTTCGTTTTATGATTAAAAAATATCGATGCTCAAAAGAATCTCCAATTAAAAACCATGATATGATGGAATTTAAACGGGACATTATTTGATACAAGTTTCTTGAACCTAGCGAATGCAATATTGTAAAGTGATGATTTTGTTGTGTATATTAGGCGTTTTTAGTTTTGAGGCTTAGAATGCGTTATGGTATGTCATGCTAATACGTCAACATTGGTTCTTAAGCAAAGTTGGCAATATAGAGAATAGCAACACCATTAGGTTAGGAAAATATTAGAGCTTGCAAAAGCCTACTTGGCAA
Organism: Beta corolliflora; assembly: GCA_947648045.1. Classification (NCBI taxonomy): domain Eukaryota; kingdom Viridiplantae; phylum Streptophyta; class Magnoliopsida; order Caryophyllales; family Amaranthaceae; genus Beta; species Beta corolliflora. Next base: position 10,455 of record CANSZD010001008.1, read on the forward strand.
GATTAACCAATGAAATTAGTTAAGTATTGTGATTTTTTCATACGTTAATCGATATGATTCACAAGCTAATAAAATAAGTCGGGTTAGTGAATATAAATATGACATGCTCCAACACGTTTAATGTAAATTAACATTATACAAAGTTAAGTTGAAGCATATTTCTAGTTAGAAGATTGTCAAACACTTCAACCTAGCTAGTTAGAATGGGCAAGTTTAGTGTCAAAGATTTTTGATACAAACACAATTTTGACAAGATACAACCCGCTTTCCCGTTGTATCAAATACCAACCTAGCAATTTTATGTAGAATATGAGTTAAGAAATGGTTATGATGAATTTCGCAAGGAGTGCATCCTATTTCTTTTAAATTCCTTTTGTTTATGGTCACTCTATTTCCTTTATACAAATTCTCTTTATTTTGCTTTTAAAATATCATCTTATCACACTAATTATTGGTTTGATTGTTGCTAATTTGGTTCCTCCTACATCGATCATGTTAGGCACAACCCACATAACCAAAAGAGCTATAATTTGTAAGTTACCTAAGTCGAAAATTATAGGGTAGGTCACTCTTTCGAAATATCAACTGCTAGTGTAATTATTCGAGTCTTTTAAATTTTTAACAGTAACTTCTTATCAAGATTTACCCTTTAACATCATATCATAATTAAAATCGCCAACTATATTGAAAAATTGTTCAAATTGAGCTGCTTAAGTTTCTCTATGGTTGATTATAAGTTTCTCTTAGATGTCGTGTTATTGTAGCCAAAAACTTTGAGCACTCTCTCAAATTCACATATATTTTGAAAACTAACATGCTAACCAAATGCTTTAACTTAAGAAACTCAAGGTTTAGAACTCGAAATGCGTTCTCTGTGTTAGGACTTGTAATCATTGACAACAAATCAACAATCTGACTACATATACGGAAGTAATTTCACATGTTTAAACAGTCTGCGTTTAAAATATCACTTGGTTTTATTGCGAAAAGCTTCACATTAGCGCAGATAAGTATGAGTAATCAAATTAGATATTATATTGCGTTTATGCATAAGTAGTTCAGAACTCGTTACAATGCGCTTCATATAATAAACTTCCGTTCCTTGGTAAAGGAACCTATTGAGAAATGTAGGTAAGCAGGTGTATGGCACATTACTTGATTGGTTTGTTAGCTTTTAAGCCTGTTTGCAAAGTCCCTTAACAAATTGTTTATCTTTATTACATGTGTGCTAGTATGCTCATAAACAATCCATTGCCAGAATACTAGGAGTGGTTTTGTTAAATCGAAGGAAAATAGCAGTACCGACGACTGCTTGGTTCAATTACACACGCTGATGAGCGCTGGAGACTTCCACGCCCTCTCCATAGTAGAATACCTGAAAGAACAAACACCACCAGTTTACTACTACAGACTACAGTACTACTAGTCTGAAACCTCTCCCCTCGATAGCATTGCTGCCTCATTGAGCTCATGCTATGGCAAGGATCCTATGTTTTCGCATCACCTAAACCCTTCTCATTGTCCTGAGAACACAAGTGTTGCTTCATTTTGACCTCTAACTCCAAATGATCTCCTGCACAGGCTACATCTACCTAACATTCATGACTTTTAGGTTAAGCAAGTAATCAGACAGCCCAAAGAAGAAGAAAGGCTACCAGTTCATCACGTTAAGACATGGACAGGTCATATTCCGGCTCCGACACACCAATACCACCAACTTCTTCTCCAACTATCTGCACTTGTAGATTTCCACCAAGGCTACAGCCTGCAAGTCATCAACAACCTAAACAACTAAATAGTAGAGATTACTACTACTACTTCTAGATAGCAACCAAGGGCAATATGTTAGTTCAAGATCAAGGGATACTACATTTGAAAGTACATTAGGACACCCATCTTTAGCTAAGCTGATAAGACACCATGAAGCACCCCTCTTTCATCACTTGCCTGCTTCACTCTCAATACACCGCCCCCTACATAAATTATAGATTTAAAGAAATAGTAAGCCAGATGACCTCAGTCTTCAGACACAAGCACAATTCGGAAGAACATCACACTGGCACAAAAGATCGCTATTACCATCTCCAATTAAACATCTCATGCAACACTACTCTCCAATTAAACCCTTCAAAGAATGAACTTAGTATCAACAACACACACAATTTGCATGTAGCCCATGCAGGATTTGAACCCACAACCTTTGTGAAAAAACACAATGCTCTTCCGATTGAGCTAATAGGCTCATTTCAACATCATACTGAAGCTCATATTATATAGGAAGAGCCGAAATCTCATCACGCACACATTGGAAGATAAATTATCACATAAGACATGGGCCACATGGCTCCAGTAACCCTAAAGCCCATCATTAAGCTATTACCTCCACGTCCTCCAGTATACACCACAAACACCAGCTCCATGAAAAATCCATGACCGCAACAATAGCATACAAACTTGTTACTTGCAGCCATCATAGAAGATAAGAACTCCAATATACCTCTCCTAGATTACATAGAAGCATTAACATGCTTCACCTTTCCCAAATTCCTCCTCTCCCCAAACTTTGAAATAATCATAATTTAATTCATACTTCTATTCTCACTATAAGACTTATACACCGAAAAATAGAGACTGAAAAACATACGAGTCCTTGTCAATCTAAAGCTCGCAGGTGCACAGATACAGCACCTCCAAAGTTGAACCTATAATGCAAAATGTAGCAACTTCATAGTTCCATTAGTTGTTGCAACAAAATCAGACTTAAAGATAAATCCAGTATGATAAAGTCTCAAACATGCACGAGTAAATAGCATCAATTAGCTATCGAGCAATCATTAAATCAAGAAAAATAGCAATACAAGATGAAACTTGAACCTCCCAGATACATCCATCACATAATGTCACAAATTACACAAATCACAAGACTGTCTTACACCAATGTATCATGATTCATGACATCAAATTCTCATTTATTGCTGGTTTTGCTTCCAGTGAGGCCGCCTCCCGCAGCCTGTGCTGCCTTCTTGGCAGTCTTTTCTTGCAGCGCTTTCGCGTCCCTGCCAACACAATCACACTCTTTTAACTCTCTTTTGTAAACAAACATCATGATAATCCTAAATTGAAGGTGAATCCATTTTTCACCTTTCACGGCGTTGTTCCGGTGTCAATCCATCGTCTTTCGTTTTTCCACCTTTCTTGGAGTTCCGAGCTGCAGCTCTCTGACGATCAGTTTCCCTCTGGTTGCCGCGTTCAATTCATTCAATTGAGGAAAAGAAAAACAACACAAAACACAACAACAAAACGAAGCTAGGTCTTTGAATTAATCTAAACTCCAAATCGACGATTAAAACTAATCAATTAATCAACTTAAATTGCCAATTCCAAGCAAATTTACGACTATTGATATGATTGCTCAAGAAGAAGAAAACTTCAACTAAAATCATAAAAATCAGATTTTACAAAAATCTTCAAGAGATCCAGAAAAACCTAACCGAAGACCTAATTAGCGAAATCGAATCGAATTACATCCAAAACATGAATCTTAGTATCAAATCGTAGAACAATTAAAGATCGAATTCAGAAGATGTGACCGAATCAATAAAAGTCGAATCAGCGAATTCATGAAGGATATGAGCCATATTTCTCCAGAAATCGGAAGTTGGAACAGTTAAAATCTTATGGCAAGAGGAAGCCTGCAAAATCGAAATTGAAATTAAAATCAAAACGAAGAAACTATCGGAAACAAATCTTTTTTTTGTTGAAGAGGAGACAGAGGAAGAAGAAGACCTGATCGGCACTTTAACAGAAAGCAGAGGAAGGAGAGAGATGGAGAGAGAAGTGGGTTTTCAAGGGTTTCGAGTGTTCACTTCCAGATATGCTCGTAAACAATAAGCGGTGGATGTTCTTTCTCCTCGAACCCCCTTTTTATCCCTTTTTTTAAGTAATCCTGATTGAGTATTTCTTGTCGGAGGATACATCGCTCTCCAACTAGCTCTCCACTCTCTCTCTCATCTAGTCTCTCTTCAAGAACTATGTTTAAAAACACCCAATAACAATAAAACTCCTTAAAGAGCTCTCCATTCAATTATTTATTTTTGGTGGTCCACATGTCAATAAATGAACCTCATTTCATATTATGATCAAAGTTATAAATAAAGTTATTTATGTAAATTAAATATAATTACAAAAAAACTAATGTTTTTCATAATTTATGTAATGTAGATTATTTTTTAAAAAAAATATTAATTTTGAAACATACATAACATAGCTTAATTAAGGGGTAATAAAAAAGTAATCCTATGTCATGTATGTTTAAGCTTAATTAAGCTAAAAAATGTCGACACGAAAAAAAAAACATTAAGGGCCCAACCGGGTTCGAACCGGTGACCTCTTGATCTGCAGTCAAATGCTCTACCACTGAGCTATGGACCCAATTGATCGTTTGTTGCTCCTGAGTTCTTTTAACAGTTCCAGGACACTTTAATGCAACCAAGAAAATCATACATTACTATCAAAACGTTTCTTTTATATTCTCTAGAACATTTTTTGGAGTCTCTAAAAAACAACTACATTTATTTATTTATAGATATACTTAGCACTCCAAAAAAAGGTATACTACTCACAAAAATAATACTATAAGTTACTAAAAACTTCATATCCTTTTAAAATTAGGTGTTATTTTAAATTATAATGTTAGTGGCGCAGTAAAAAAATATACTACTCACGATCCTTCAACATATCCCTAAATTAGGTGTTACTTTAGTAATCATGTTAGTGGTGTTGCAGTACCATGATTTGTTCCTGCTTTTTTTTTTAAATTAAAAATTAATTCATTGATTCAAAGTCATACGACATCTACAATAGAAGTCAAAACTAAACAAATACATATCAAAATGAAATAAATACAATTCTAATATGACAAAACCACGATCGTTGAGTAGATCTAACACTTCTGAAAACCCTCGTCTTTCACATCGTTGTCTGATGCAGCCTTCTGCAAGGGGGTCTATCGATCTTTTGTAGTTTTGAAATAGAACTGGATTCAATTCAAGTGATTGTAAACGAAGTATTGACATCTGTTGCAACCCCGCACAAATTTCAATCAACAAACCAACCTCTTGAATTACACAAAAACCCAAAAACAAAGTCTCCAAACTCTCACATGGAGAGAGATAAAACCCAATATATGGGTAGATATAACCCAATAAATGGGTAGAAAAACTCTTCATTAGAGAGAGACTGAAGTTTATTAGAAACATTAATATAAAAAACTAGTAATAAAAGGAGAAAATGGACTTACCACCGCCCAAAAGCGTGGCGGTAGCCCCTAGGTTGAAATTAGGGTTTTGTTGGAGAGGAGAGAGAAGAGAGAAAAATAGGGAGAGGAGGCGTTGTTCCTGCTTAGTTTTCCTTTAGTTTGTTATATTTTGTGTTTTTTTCCACTCTCTTGCACTAAAAAAAACTTTATTTTCTTTTTACAATATTCTATTCAATCTTTGTTTTATTTTGGTATATTTGTGGATATTTATTGTCTACACAAGAATACTTTAATCAATATGGCACCATCATTTATACAACTCTTATTTTCTTATAGTTATTTTAGGTTGACTTTTACACTATTCACATACTCTACTTTGAACACATTTAGTTACAAATATATAAAAACATATCGTATTATGTAAGATGTTATTGAAATTTTATCAATGCATATATTTCAGAAAATCAAAATTTTATATTTTTGACAAATAGATACCCCCTCTGCTTTTTTTTACTCCCTCTGCTTTTTTTTATTTGCTACATTTGACTTGCACGGTTTTCAAAGCATTATTTAACTCTTAATATCTCTTATTTCGCTTAAGTAAAAATTATAAAAATTTGATATTATGAATCTACACGTCGAGACGAATCTAACAAGATCACACATGACTATATTTTTACTTATAAAATAATCAAAATAATCGGTCAAAGTAGTGGCTTCATTCCCAAGAAATCAAATGTAGCAAATAAAAAAAAGCAGAGGGAGTATTTGCTACATTTGATTTATTGGGAATGAAGCCACTACTTTGACCGATTATTTTAATTATTTTATAAGTAAAAATATAATCATGTGTGATCTTGTTAGATTCGTCTCGACGTGTAGATTCATAATATCAAATTTTTATAATTTTTACTTAAGCAAAATAAGAGATATTAAGAGTTAAATAATGCTTTGAAAACCGTGCAAGTCAAATGTAGCAAATAAAAAAAAGCAGAGAGAGTAGTTAAAGATATTAGTAGTACATTTTGTACTGACAAACGTAAAAGTCAAACTTTGAACAACTATTTGAAATTGTGTCGATTATTCTACATCAACCCAACTGGAGTAATCAAGAAGTATAAGGTGTACCATGACATGAGTTACCCCATTGGGTTTCCAGAACACATGAACAAAGTTAACTTCTAAAAAAATTCGCGTAATAACACATAAATAACATCCATCACACTAGTCCTCCTTGAGCTATCACCATAAAGGATAATAATATCGCGTTGCATTTGATAGCCATTTGCAAAGGCTAAGAAACACTGCTTTTGCCTATTATGCTGCGATAAAAAGTATTAACAGCCAATTGTTGCAACTGACACATTGCACGTTGGAGAACACCGTCTTGATCTCGAATCATTACCCCAATACCAACATCAGCTTCACGAAGAACAGTCTCATCCCCCTCAACTTTCAGTCAGCCAGCAGATGGAGGGTTCTACAAGACTACAACATCTACCGAGTTGCAGCTACCACCATGAACTACTACATTCAAACTATCACCACGAAGGATACTAGCTTTCGCGTTGCATTTGATAGCCATTTGCAAGCCAAGCACCACAATTTTTGCCTCTGCTGCAATATTAACATCTAGCCTTTGTTGCAATTGTTGACACATTACTCGCTGGACAAGGACAGCACCATCGTGGTCCTGAATCATCACCGTCGTACCAACATCAGCTTCACTAGAAGGTAAAAGCAGTCTCATTTCCATCAAGTGTCAGTCAGCCCAGTTGGAGGGCTCTACATAACACCAACCCGAGTTGCAGCTACCACCATGAAATACTACAATCCTTCCACTGCGGATCCCCCAAAAAGTCACCATGAGTCTATTAACCTCCCTAAAGCTAAATTTGAATTACCACTCCATCTAGTCAACTACACAGCAGAGCACAGACCAAATGACCTTCAAACACACTCTTCACCACTGTAAAATCCCAAACACCAGTAGCAAATGGGTATTGCCAAATCGCACTACTAATGTACTAGTAAAACTTATGAAACATTTATGTTCCACAAATACATATTAAAACGATATTAAGAAGATCTCAAATGACTGAATAATATCATATGAATCATCAATCACTGTCAAAGTTCTCTAAATTATACCTTAACAAGAAATGAATATGAAAGTCTTCCAACTGAACTGACGACAACGTCCAGCACTAGTTGTCCAACACTGAGATTGCCGGGAGAAATAGTTTACCTCCATTTGAATTAACTTGACAAAAAATTTCCAGAAGGTCTAAACAAATTACTGCAGAAAGTTTAGTTGATTGAGGTATATAACTTCAAAGCTCAGGGAACAATCAAGAAGTCAACTGATTTTTACACAAAACCTCTAGCTTTCCAGGAATTTGCATGTATCTTCTTGATCAAATACTCCTCCAAAGCCACTCCAGCCTCAACTATCCTTGTATGAGGCTTCAAATCAACCTTAATCACCTCATCCAACAATCTATCTAATCTTTCCATCTCCTCTGCCTCACAAATCCTGGATATGACTTCTTGCCATGTACCAGCATGTGGTGCTTCCCCATGTTTTAGTAGCTCACCGAGCACCGCAGAAGCTTCCTCTACCCTACCAACATTACACAAACCCTTGATCAAAGATTGAGTGATTGAAAAATGTGGAGAAAATCCCTTCAAAACCATTTCCTCCATATACTTCTTCGCTTCATCATACATTCCTTGATCAATCAACCCACCAACCAAAGTCCTATAGGATACCAAATTCGGCAAACATCCATTCGAATACATATCATCAAAAACCTTGATGGCATCAGAGGCACGCCCCTCTCGACACAATCCCAATATAACCGTGTTATAATGTGTAATATTCGGATTACACCCCTTAACTTTCATCCTACAAAGCAACTTATAAGCCTCTTTTAGCTTCTTCTTCCTACACAAACTATTCAACAAACTAGTATAGCTTAACGTATCCGGCACAAATCCCTTGTTAAGCATATCACCCAGCAAATCCATAGCTTTCGTCACCTGACTCTTTCGACACAAAGCTTGCATCAAAATCTTATAAGATTCAACATCAGGCAAAATATCTCTCTTAAGCATTTCATTAAACAGCTTGTATGCAACACTAAGTTCATCATTATAACAAAAAGCCCTCATCAATATATTATAAGATTCAACATTTGGGGTAATTTCAAACTTAAGGGAAACCCTAAAAAGATCAAAAGCAGGCCGAATAAAGTTACGTTGCGCAACAAGAATCTTAAGAACATGATTAAGATGTTTCGATGTTGGATTACAATTATATTCTATGATGCTGTAAAATGTTTTAAGGGCTTTTTCAGGTAAATGTGCATCACCATAAATGCAAATTACGCGCGAAAATAAACCCGGGGTTGTAGGAAAACGCAGTCGTTTAAGCTGAGAAAGGAGATTTTCCATGAGAGAGAATTGGCGAGCATTTCCAAGCTTGAGAATTAGAGTGTGGAAAGTGGAGTAAGAATGGCGGAAATTAGGTTGACGAGAAGCTAAATCGAAGATTTCTTTAGCTAAAAGTGGGTCTGATTGAGAGGAAATTAGTTTATGGATTTGAGTTGGGGAAGCAATTAGGGTTTTTGAGAAAAATTCTAAGTCATTTTGGGGTTCTGGGTTTTTTGTTCTTTCTTGTGATGATGGTTTTTCATGGTGGTAATTTTGTGGGTTGATTGAAGAGTGGAAGAACAGAGATTGGGGAAGAGAAAGATGGCGAGTGTTGCGTAGGAGAGAGTTGTATGAACGATGCATTTCTTCTGGTATTCTCTTTCTTTTGGCTCGTTTATGTCTCATGAACCTGGATGGAATTCATTAATCTGCGCGCTTTTAGTACTTCCTCCGTTCCTAAATAGTGAGGGTTATATTCACTTTTTTGCCTAACTCAATATGCTTCTTTGATCATTAATAACTTTTTTTAAAAATCTTGATCATTAATATCTTTAATTATTCACAAGTAAAAATTATAAAAAGTTGATAGTTTGAAAGTATACATTGAGACAAATCTATCAAGATACTTAACTATGTTTTTTGTGATTGCGAGAAAATAAAGTCAAAGTTAGTTGATGAATAATTGAGTCCACTTTTTTATTTTTTTTTAGTATAGCTTATGAGATTGTACATTCAGGTAATCACAAATCACAATAATACTCAATCAAGTAATACTTGATTTGATCTAGTGGTAATTGATAAAGTTTGTATCTTATAACCTTGAGATTGTAGACGCGTTTTGGAGGTGGAATTTTCTTACCCTTTCCCCACTTTTCAGAAGGGCTTGCCTGTGTAACTCATAGTACTCGACTACTCGTTAAATTACAAATTCAAATAGGCACACCAACGCGATGTATTGTATCATTGTATGTGGCCCAATGCGTCAATTGTATACGCTATCTAGCTAAATGCATTAACATCTGAGTATAAGACAGATGTTTTATTGGTAAGTATGTAATGGATGGTAAACTGTTCAATAACTTTACATCTTAATGAGCAAAGATGGTCATCATAGTATAGCTGAGTGTTGCTGTACGAGGAGGCCAAGCCAAGATAAGTAGTGACGATTGCATATTAGAAGTTGAGAGCATGCTATCACCTTCATGGAGCTAAGCGCGATGAGTTTAGTTATACCTTTACGCCTTATAGACAGGTTTCCATAATTATGAACGTAACAAGGTGTTAGAAAATTAGGATAATGTTAATCCGAAAATCCCTCGTGCTAAGATTTCTAAGTAAGTTAGTTTTCTAGGATCATGTCAAAACCTCTCACCACAAGCCACATGTAATTATTGTAGGGATTTAGATGCTTAATGCGGAAAACGAGTATCACATACTCGTACATCTAACACCAAGATCTTTGCATAAATTAACATGAATCTATAAAGAGTATATAATATACCTCTTGATGCGTGAATTCCACTTCCACCCCGAGCCTTCTAGTGGAGATCCTTTAGAACGTCAAACGTCGTTCCTCTAGTGTTGGTCCACGAACAACCCTTAGATCACCACGTATGCTAGTACGGAAGAGAGGAGAACCCTCTTGCTTTTGAGGTGTATGATGGCCGAATGAGGAGAGAGAGGAGAGTAAAGAAAATCAGATTTTCTTCACTAAAATGATGTGTTGTTCTAACTCCTTTGTAACTCCCATATCATTATATAAGGTGGTTACAAAGAGGTGTTTCATGAGGCTTTATTTTGCCTCATAATGTCATACATTATGAGCCTAATAAACTCATGAGTTACAACTCTTCCATCCATCATAAAACCGCTCAACCCATTTCACAAATGGATTTGGGTAATATCCAAGGGTTGTCACATTGTGTGACCTCATAGGACCCAATACATATTAGTAGTTGGCCTAAATATACTAGCCCAACAAACCGCAATTAGTTTCTAGCAAAACGTTGCGGTCACCTAATATTATTGAATATGTTATCTCCATAATTTGTCCATATATATATTTAGTTTGTTACACTTGATCGAGGACAAAATCCTTCAATCTCCCACTTGTCTAAGAACAAGTATGTAACCTTCAAACTCCGTAAGTCGCTTAATGTCTAACTTGATAACATGGTAACATCGTATGTAAACCATACCAATATTCAAGTTGTTTCTTGAAATTCGAGTTCGAACTGTCGAAACAAATGATTAACTCCTTAATCCATTTGAGCACGGCCATGCATTTTCAGTTCTCGCTCTTCAAGAAGCCAAGACACCAATCCTAACTCTTAGAAGGACTTTTATCCAGTATTGTATAACCAAAACTCCCACTCAATTCGTAGCAGTTCCGATCACTGCTTTTATAGCCTCCTTTTACGGCACGACATTTTGCAGTGTCAAAAACATACTAATCTTTAAGTAAGAATAGTGTCATACTCATGTCTAAGGAATCCACTTAATATATTAATGAGATTCTCATAAACCTTTTAGAGAACTCTCACTAGGTCTGTCCAAACGTGTATCAACTATATACGCCTATGCAAATGACTAGACATCTCTATGCCCCCATAGCCCATGAAACTGCGCTATCAATCAACTTGCAATCTAGTCCATGAAACAGAATCATTTACGTTCAATTTTAATGATTCGAACTAGGGACCAAGGTAGGAATTGCCTTCACAAGCGAGTATACAACTCTCCTGTTAATTTAGATTATTTCACCCCATGGAGTGCATCGGGGATGATTGAATGTGTCAAAGATTCTAAAAAGTACAATCTATCGTATTTTCACTAAATCAACATTTGAATCCCATATTACGAATTGAAAGAATGAATCAGAATTTGGCAACATATTTATAGATAAATGGTGTCTTTTTAGTGTCTCTTAAGAGATAACCAGTGGTTAAGATCAAGCCAATTGGTTATAAAACCAACTATCATGTCCCCTTAATTAATAAATTGATGGTCAAATTATTTAATTATTCAGTCATTCAATTCCTTAGACATATGTGAACTGATTTCCAACTTGAGCTCGCGCATATATTGGCAAAGTACGCAACCCATATGTGAACATCATAAAAGAACAGAATTGCGCAATCAAGCCCGTAAAAGAAGCCCAGCCCACCCGTTTCTATTTGTTAAACCCTAAAAAAAAAAACCCTAGAAACTCCATCATATATAAATATATCCCTCACTCCACCTTCCTCCCATTTCCCTTCTATCGCCTCTCTCTCCCACAAACCCTAAAAAAAAAATTAAAAGCATCCAACCATGGCAGAAAGGGGCGGCGAACGCGGTGGTTTTGGTCGTGGATTCGGCGACCGCGGAGGACGTGGCGACCGCGGAAGAGGCGACCGTGGAAGAGGCCGTCGTCGTGCTGGTCGCCGTGACGAAGAAGAAAAGTGGGTGCCAGTGACAAAACTCGGTCGCTTGGTAAAAGAGAAGAAAATCACATCTGTAGAACAGATCTACCTCCACTCACTCCCCATCAAAGAACACCAAATCGTCGACGAACTCCTCGGAAACCTAAAAGACGAGGTAATGAAAATCATGCCTGTTCAGAAACAGACACGTGCCGGTCAACGAACAAGGTTTAAGGCCTTTGTTGTTGTCGGTGATGGAAACGGACACGTGGGTCTTGGTGTTAAGTGTTCTAAGGAAGTTGCTACGGCTATACGTGGCGCTATTATATTGGCTAAGTTGAGTGTGATTCCAGTTAGACGAGGTTTCTGGGGGAATAAGATTGGGAAACCTCATACTGTTCCTTGTAAGGTAACTGGGAAATGTGGGTCTGTTACTGTTAGGATGGTTCCTGCGCCACGTGGAGCTGGTATTGTTGCTGCTAGGGTTCCTAAGAAGGTGTTGCAGTTTGCTGGTATTGAAGATGTTTTTACTTCTTCTCGTGGATCTACCAAGACTCTTGGTAACTTTGTTAAGGTATAATTTTTTTATTGTATTTACTGATTGAGTAATTTGGGGAATGTTTATTTGATCTGGAATTGGTTTGAGTTTGTGAGTGATTTATAGTTTTTTGTTAAATGCCAATCTTATTGTTGTATGTATGTAATTCTGTGGGTATCTGATATGTTTTTATGATCGTATTGTATTTTGCCTATATTATTGAATTTACTGATTAAGTAATTTGGGGAATGTTAATTTTATCTGGAATTGGTTTGAGTTTGTGAGTGATTTATAGTTTTTTTGTTAAATGCCAATCTTATTGTTGTATGTATGTAATTCTGTGGGTATCTGATATGTTTTTATGATCGTATTGTATTTTGCCTATATTATTGAATTTACTGATTAAGTAATTTGGGGAATGTTTATTTTATCTGGAATTTGTGTGTGATTTATAGTTTTTGTTACATGCCAATCTTTTTGTTCTATGTATTTTGGTGGGTATCTGATATGTTTTTATGATCGTATTTTTTTTTTTGCTTATATTATGGAATTGTGTAGTGTGTTTATGATGGGAACTGTTTGATTTTTAATTTTTTTTTTGTTGGTTGATTTGTGATTTTTTGGTATGTTGAATCTTTTGGATTTATGTATTATGGTGGGTGTTAGGTAGGTTTTTATGATCATATTGTTTGTTGCGTAAATTATGGAATTGTGGAGTGTGTTTATGATGGGAATTATTTGAATTGTGATAAGAAGTTGGTTTTTTTTTTGTTTATAGTATTTGTATTGTTGTTGCAGAAGGTGAAAAGTTGATTTGTAATAGGTTGTTCTTGATATTTGGGTGATTTGTGTCGCATTGAGTAATTATGTGAAATTAGGTGACTAGGTTGCTTGTGGTGTAACCCTGTTGTTGAGGTGTAGATGCAGATATAGTTACAGGTTGAATTTCAATTGGAATCTTATAGTGTGTTATTCAGATTATCCTTGAAAAAGATTTGAACTCGTGATTTTATGTCGTATTGTCCTATGCCGTTGAACTAAGAATACAATGCTGTGTTTTCTTTGAGTTGTTTAATGGAGATTTGGTTTTTGGGGAAAGCATTCTGATAATGAAGATTTGTTTTGGGTATTATTATTCCAAAATAGGATATATATTGGGCATCATTGGCTGATTTGGAAATCAATGATGATATTATTATTGTGGTGGTGAGTTGTGATACTAGTTTGTATGCTTCATGATCCACATAATCAAACTTTCATTGTGGAAATCACTGATTGGCTTGGTCTGAATATAGTGATTTGGTTTTGTAACTTCATCTGCTACTCGTTTTCTATGAGCATTCTGTTGTGTTACACCCTCTCACGTCCTGATTCCCCTATCCTTGTCTGCTCTTAAGGAAAATGTGAGTGTAATTTGATTCCTGGGTGTAGGAAGGATGCCCTGGTTTTTGTGTCCTAGCATTAGGAATGTGATGTTTATCAAATTCTGTGTAGTGTTCTTAGATGACCTTGGAAGCGAAATTTGTGTATCAAGCTTTACTTCTAGGAGAGCATTATCTACTGACCTTTATATGTGCTCAATTTAAAACTTGGATATCCCACTGACTCCATGATTTGTAGATGTGGGATAGATTTATTTTGCTTTTTATTGTGGTTCATGTTCTATTTACTTCTCTTTTCTTCTGCTGTAAAATGCCTGGCGTTTTCATTGATTTCATGTATATGTAATGGTTTTGCTTTTACAGGCAACCTTCGACTGTTTGTTGAAGACCTATGGATTCCTGACCCCTGATCTATGGAAAGAGACTCGCTTCACCAAGTCTCCATTCCAAGAGCACACTGATTTCCTCTCCAAGCCAACTGCCAAGCTGACCTTGATTGAGGATGTTGAAAGGGTTGAAGCCTAAGTTTTTCTATTTAGATGAGTCAGCAAAGAAACGCTTTTTTTAGGTATCTGAGTTAATAGGTTTATTATTATTGATGCTTTGGTTTAATGTCTTGCCCATTTTGCTGAAAAGAAACCATCTCATCTCGCAGTTTTGTTTTTATGCCTGGATATTGTACTCCTTTTTTAAGGTTCATATAAATGCAACTCTTTATGTTTAAAGTCCTCTAGTTGCTAATTGAGAACTAGTAATTGTTTTTAATCACTTTGTTCTCAATAGTAGGTTTTAAAGTTTTGTTGAAGAGTTGTCAACATCGTAAGTTGAGGTTTTCAGGAAAGTAGGAAACTGTGATTGTTGCATTGTCGAAAACTGTAGATTTGCATTGGTGAATACCGGCAGCCAAAGACAGTGGCTACTGGCTACTGGCTACGGTGATATAGTTTTTGAGCAAGGTTGGTGAATACCGGCAGCCAAAGACAGTGGCTACTGGCTACGGTGATATAGTTTTTGAGCAAGGTTGGTGAGTAGGAAAACATTTTCATGGGAATGGCTTGTCTTATGGAGGGAAAGCATTTTTCTTACCTTTCTATTTCTCTACTCGTCATCTTCATTTAACCATTTTTCTCTAGCAGAATTGAACAAAATATAGCCTAACTTCCTAAACATACTTCCTGTACTAGTAAGCTGTCACTTGGAGTGAGGTCTTTGGTACAAATTCGGAGAGTTACCAGGCCCACCAATGAATGAGCTTTGCAGTTTTGCAATTGGGCCGCTAGCATGTCTCAGTTTGCAACAACTCATATATGGGTAATACGTTACCCAATTTCACGCAAGAATTACTTGTGCAGTGTAAGTGTATAGGGAATCTTTTAACATTCCAGCAAATCAGCAATTAGTTCAGAACAAATTAATTATCAAATGTGATTATGTGCAATTCCCATACATGGTAAAATTAAAAAGATTAGTGTTAATTCATGTACTGCTGTTTCCAATATTTCGATTGCGATTTTAAGTATATGTTTTGGACTAATTATTGATAAAATCACTTGGTGTGTTATTGTTGAAGTCTTTCAAAGACTCTAATAAGGATAATTTGGTCATTTTACATGCTGGCAAGTTGAAAGGGTACCAAGTTAAAGCCAAAATGGTATGGAAGTTGGTACTTTTTTTTTTTTTTGAGGAATAGGGGAGGGATGATTTCATTCATAAAACATTATAGAAGTACAAACAACATAGACTCGAAAAACAAGTAATATCAATCCTCGAACTAATTTAGAGTCAAGTTTGTAACTAATTAGAATTAACTTTATAGCAATTCTTTCCAACTTTGAACCAAGTAAGAGTCAAATTGGTATAAATTCTTTGACTTGACTCTAATTTAGTATTCGCTTACTTTTTAACGTTTTTGCCTTGGTTGAAGGCTTTAAAATACTCGAAAAACAAGTAATATCAATCCTCGAACTAATTTAGAGACAAGTTTGTAACTAATTAGAATTAACTTTATAGCAATTCTTTCCAACTTTGAACCAAGTAAGAGTCAAATTGGTATAAATTCTTTAACTTGACTCTAATTTAGTATTCGCTTACTTTTTAACGTTTTTGCCTTGGTTGAAGGCTTTAAAATACTCCAACAATTGAGACACCAGTACAAGCTCGTAATTAATTAGGTACCACTTACCATCAGTTACCAGCTAGTTTTTGGTCTTAAAAATTGATAAGGGAAATACTACTTAGAAAAAGTTAGGAACTACCAAATCCACTTCCGTATCTAGAGCCAAATGTTCGAAACGGGTTTGGTCGTTTGGATATAGTACATAGTTTTCTCAGCTCTAGTTGTACTACATGGAATATGGATTCCTTTTCGCAGTCAAATTTTTTTTTTTAGGAAAATTAGTGAAGAAATGTATGTTTTACCTCTTTCCCTCAAAGTTTAATCCTTTTCACAGTCAATTGCGTAACACCGTTCTTATTGGTTGAAGGCTGAAGTTGTACCACCTTTCTACTGTAATAGACTAAGAGTAGTAGTTTTTATAAATTCTTTTGAGTTCGCTTATGTAGTGTGAGCAACAATAGGTGGCTAAATTGTAGACAACTAATTTTTGTAAATTGGGTATTTTGTAACATTAGTTGCGTAGGCCCATTAGAGCAACTATAATGGAATGCTTTATGCTTACAACCTTTGTAGCATTGTTTGCGACATTAGATTTCCAAGCTACAACATTTTCAAGTTATACCTCTCTCAATGGAAAGCTCAAAGCTACAACCACTTGTGGTTTTGGTAGGCCGCACTTGTGGTTCTTAGATATATTTTCATCCAAAGTTTGTTTAACGTTGCTTTGGGGCTCACTAAGATAAAGTAAAGCTACTAGCTTTGTAGAGCAATATGGTTTGCCAAAACTACCACTTACTTTTTCATCCAATGATTGAGCTACTAGCTCCAAGTTTTTGAAAATTACAAGCTAGTCCTATAATAAAACCGTTGTTCATGCTCTTACTCACTATTTCTTAGCTATCCTCTTCCTTATCAATTAGACATGTTAAAAAATGAACTAACCCGATATCTAATTTTGGATTCAAAAATAACAACTTGAAATTTACCAGAACTAGACATGTTTTAAACCAACGTGAATTCGACTTGAAATTGATGTGCCACAAATTTAAAAAAGATCCAAATTGATCCGATTGATGATACCTATTTAAAAAGTAATTGTGTATTATAATCTTCAATAATTTATTTATTTTATCTATGTTATTGTACTTCTTTGATTTTTGTTTAATAATTTATTTTTCTTTATAAAGCTAGTCTGTTTTATTTACATTTATCTACATGTTAATTTCTTAACATATCGTCTTTTTTATAAAAAGAAAATATAATGTAATATCATATTTCAATGTCATGATAACAATTACCATTGTTATATTTATTCAAGAAGCCAAAAAAATTATTATTAATTTATACTAAAATTCTTAAAATAATGTGTATTGTATCAAAGTTCATGATGATATTTATTAGGGGTTCAATTTATCTTTTTGATGTTAATACATAAAACTTTTAGAGATTCATGGTTTCAAACTTTGATGTATTATCTACTTCCTTTGTTCTTTTTCTATTGCAACAATTGAGTTTTCACGCTTGCCAATGCACAACTTTAACTATTATATCTTTAATTACTTTTTAATAAAAATCTGATATTTTGAAAGTATACATTGAGACGAGTCTAACAAGACCCCACATGACTATATATTTCTTTATGTAAAAATTACAATAGATAATGAAAGGGTGGTAGGTGAATTATATAAAAACCCATTTGTTACAATTGAAAAAGAACGGAGTAAGTAGTAGTCATTATGTAAGGAAGATTATAAGCAAGTGAGATCTTAATATCCTCGTCTCAATGTGTTGTTTTATATCTACATTTTATGGTCATTACTAATATATGATCAATGTTATTATTAGTGAAAGGTGTGAACTAAATAGGATACATACAATGTAAGGGACATAAATTTTAATAGAAAATTTAGTTGCTCAACTACTAATGAGTAATCCAACTGGAGAGAAAGAAAACGTATATTGTTTTTATTGATTTATACAATATTTGATCAATCAATTAAATCAAACACAAATCACTTACTTCTCCATTTCATTTTGAAACCTCACCCCTTGCCACCTTCTTTTTAAAGAAAATTATGTGAAGAGTTAAGAGAATGAAATTAATAAAAAGTGAAACTCATGTGATAGGTTAGTGATAGAGAGAAGATATCAAGGCAAATGTTGCAATTTATGTAGAATGGAGGAAGTATGATCTCAAACTTATTTGGCTGTAATCCAAAGTTACAAGATCACATATACTTCTGGACCATGAAATTGAGCCAACTTGGTATTGGCCCGATGTGAAATTGACCCGATTTGACTAACTCATATAACATAGGCTCTACCTTTTACAATAAGTTGAATGCACTCAACTCGACGCGAACTAAAAAGCAAGTATATGTATAATAGTATAATGACCCAATTCAAACAATGTGATCCGACTTATACAATTTTCACCATATATTTTTTTACAAATATATATTCATAATAGAGGATCAAGGTTGACCTAGTGGTTGTAAGACCCTCGTTCCACCCCTGTGACAGGGGTTCGATTCTCACCCCTTACAAGAAGGATCCCCAATTTCCACCCTTCTTGCAAGGGAATTCTCCATACCTTTAATAAAAAAAATATACTCCTAATAAAACTATTTCATTAAATAAGATTTTTGCTAGAATCATTTTTTTTTGGGGGTGAACAACCAAGGTATCCACCCCCGATAGAAGTGACTAATCCCCTCGTCCTAGATGCTAGATTCATTTCGATGTGCATTTATTTAGCTTTTAGCATTAATGATCCTCTCGATTCAGGTCCGGTTCAAGTCTGTTTAGTTGATTATGGGTTTGGATCAAAATCCAATATGGGTCAACATTTTTAGGTGCATGACCATATGAAGTTTTAAAAAAAAATGAACAGACGGAAGGAAAGGAATGGTTGACTCGTTGTCCTTGTCCACCACCGAAACCAAGACTTTTCTTCCTCCGAGTCTACTCCTAGATCCCCTCTCTTTTCCTCTTTCCTCCACCTTTACGCGGAATCGGCAATTCCCGGAGTTATCGAATTCCCGAATTCCGCCGACATTAAATCTTAAAAATAAAAATCCCCTTTGAATTTATAACACATTCAATTTCTCCAATTTGTTTCATTTCAATTTCCTCTCAATTCTTTGCTACCAAGAAAAAAGTTGCTAAATGCCGCCATTTTTTTGCTTACTAACGCCATAAATATATGTATAATACATGTATTTTTGTACATTATACATGGTTTGTAAACAAACCTTTTGTTTTTTTTTGTACAGGGTACAGGGTTTTTTTTTGTAAACAAACCACATGCAAGGTGAGGCGCCTAATTTAGGTGCCTCAACCACAGTTGGGGCGCCTAAATTAGGCGCCTGCACCGCAGGTTGGGCGCCTAATTTAGGCGCCTGCACCTTAGGTTGGGCGCCTAAATTAGGCGCCTGCACCGCAGGTGGGGCGTTTAATTTAGACGCCCAACCTGTGGTGAAGGCGCCTAAATAAGGCGCCCCATTATATTTGTAGCATTTGCACACTAACCTTGCGCCGGAGTTCGTTGTTAGTGGTGTTGCCGGAGTACTTGCCGGAGTTATGTTGGCCGGAAATGACGTCTTCTCCTTCACCCACGTCTCACCGGAGCTAGTGCGCCTCCCCGGAGCCGAAGTTTGTCGCCGGAAAAAAAAAAGCATGGGAGATGTTGTGGTTCTCGCCGGAAAAAAATTGCATGCGAGATCTTGTGCTTCTGGCCGGAATAAATTAAGTCGCCGGACAATATTAAGTGAGGGAGATCTAGTGACAGAGTGAGGGAGAGTGAAGAGAGTGAATGACAGTGAAGAGAGTGGGAGAGTAGGAGAGTGAGAGAGAGGGAGAGTATTTTAATAGTGATATACATGTATTATACATGTATATATGGCGTTACTAGGAAAAAAATGGCGTCATTTAGCAGATGAGTATTTTTTATTTGATTGTTTTTTCCTTTTAAAAAAATGGGAACTCCGGCATTTCCAAACCTGGGAAAACACTGCTTCGTTGATGATTGCAATCAAATTGATTTCCTCCCTTTCACTTGCGACCGTTGCCACCAGGTTTTTTTTTTCTCTAATCTCTGAAAATAAATTGTGGGTTTTCATATTTATGCGTAAATGTTATTGTTTTTTAGAGTTGTGATAGATTGTAGTTTGATCGTAGTTGTTCGTTGACTTGGTCTTTCTCAAACACATTACTTGGAATTGAATTTGAGAAATGGTTAGATTGAACTAATTATATTGGGCATATTATCAAATGAGAAGGACTCGTCTCACTATCTATCCAAAAGGGGTTATTTTTTGTTTACGCTATTTTTCAAGTGATCCTTTTACCTCTGTTTGTGAGATAAGACGGTCTTTTTGTAGACGAACTAATTATTTTGTAGATTAAGTATGTGAGGAATTGAAACTCGAATGTATCTATCCTAAAGGGGTTACTTTTTATCTACGCTATATTTAGCTTAGAGTGAGGTAAGACGGTCTTTCTGTACACCAGCTAATTATATTGTAGATTAAGTTTGTGGGGAAATTCAAACTTGAATGTATCTATCCTAGAGGGGTATTTTTTGTTTACGCTAATTTTAAAGTGACTTTTTACCTCAGGTAGTGAGGTAAGACACTAAGAGTCTAAGACGGTCTTTTTGTAGACCAACTAATTATATTGTAGATTAAGTATGTGAGGAATTGAAACTCGAATGTATTTATTCTAAATGGGTTACTTTTTATTTACGCTATTTTGCAAGTGACCCTTTTAACTCAAGTAGTGAGGTAAGATGGTCTTTTTGTACACCAACTACTTATATTGTAGATTAAGTATGTGGGAAATTGAAACTTGAATGTATCGATCTATCCTAAAGGGGTCATTTTTTGTTTGCGCTATTTTTTAAGTGACTTTTATTTAGCTCAGGTTGTGAGGTAAAACGGTCTTTTTGTAGACCAACTAATTATATTGAAGATTAGGTATGTGGCAATTGAAACTTGAATGTATATGTGAAGATTTCGATTCTGATTCATGGCCTTCTCATAACCTAGAGCATGGAATGTTAATTTGTTTGTTCTTTTAGTACATTTTTTTTCCTATATCCTCGTCATTTAATTTGTCCCTTGTGCATTGTTTTAGTGAAATCAAGGCTGCTCTACATGTCTATCCAAATTAAATTTGTTGATGATTTGACTCTTCTTGTCAAATGTTATGCTTGTAAGACCCACTATTTGGATTAGTGCATATGCCACATAAGCTTAGACTCTTATTCCTAATTTAGTAGACTTCATCATGCGTGGTCCATTGTACATCGGGGATTTGGTGTCTAAGCCACTTATCTGTCATAATACTCATTGGTCTATAAAATGTTGATTTCCCTACAGGTTTTCTGCCTTGAGCATCGAAGCTACAAGCAGCATCAATGTCCACATGGTGACAACCAAGGTGTCACTGTCGTGATTTGCCCACTTTGTGCCAAAGGAGCGAGTTCGCTTGATACCAGATGAAGACCCAAATATCACTTGGGAATCTCATGTCAACACCGCCTGCAACCCAAAAAATTACGAGAAAGTAACCAAGAAGAGGAAATGCCCTGTTACAGCCTACAGGCTGTAAGGAGACCCTCGTGTTCTCCAATACTGTCAAATGCAAGGATTGTAAAACAGATCATTGTTTGAAACATCGATTTGGACCCGATCACAAGTGTTCTGCCCCCCCAAAATCCAACACTGGATTCCCATTCATGGGTCTCTTGAACACCACTAGTAGAAAAGAAGTGTCACGGCCCAATCAACCAGTCCAATCAAAATCATCAGCGTGGTCCCGATTTGTTAGTGCTGCTTCATCGGCCCGAGCCTCAGCTGAAGCAGGCATGGCAAAGTTGAGTAGTGATTTTAACCAGACACTTCAGCTGAAGCAGGCATGGCAAAGTTTATTGTGTGTCCATTTTGGGTTAGACAAACTGACAAACACATGTTGTATTCTTTGTATTGGTATCTGAAAGAAGTTTTACCTCATTGATTATTGTTCCTTTTTTTTTGGCTATACAAATTGAAAAATGTACATTCGACAGATTTTTAAGAGAATGGAAATCTGATGTGAATATTATTCTGATTTTATCTCTCCTTATCTTATTTCTAAGCATATTCCATTGATTATGTGCAGATTGCCATCTAGTTTATCTCTATTATATAAGGGAAGGGGGGAGCAAATGGTGTCCCCATTTGAAACGACCCTCCTACCCTTACTCACACAATAAATCATGTACTTAATAATTAAGAATACATTTAAAACAAAAAATATCAACCATATTCAATAAGTCAAATAATTATCTATTTGACATAATTATCAATCAATACAAATTCCAAAAAATATTACATTTAACATTGATTCCAAATCTTTGAATAATGAGGAAAGTTGTTATTTGAATGAAAAAAAACCTTGAAACTACAATTCAAAAATATATCACTCCATACAATACAAACACTATTATTTTGCTTAAAATATGAAATTACAATTAAATTAAATTAAATTCTTACATAACATACCATCATAATTCGCCATCCCTATAACAAGTGTTGTGATTTAGAAACTAAGTGTTAACTAGAGTGTGCAATAATCAACAATAATCAAGAAGAATTGAGAAATTGAAACAACAACCAAGTAATGCAAAAAGGAATGAAAACAAGAAAGAACACACCAAGATTAACGTGGGAAACCCGAGCTCCGGGAGAAAAACCCACAAACTTGCACTATGGAATCAATGGAGAATCAATGGTGAACATACAATCTCTCCCAAACTCACTCTCTCTCCTAAAACCCTAGAAAAGATGAGGCTCCAAGTTTAAACAATGAGATATGTGTGTTACTCTCTCTAAAACCAGAAAATAGGGTATTTATACTACAAGGAGTAAAAGCAATCCAAGGGCCACGATTAAATCTTAAATTGCGAGAAAAACACGAGCAGACTGGATTGCCCGGGCGGGCCCACACGCCCGCCCGGGCCGAAAAGGAGCCCGCCTGGTGCAGGTGGCACCTCAAACATTCTGCCTCAAACTGCCCCAAATGCACGCCCGAGCTGAAAGGAGCCCGCCCGGGAGCAGCCCGCCCGGGCCCACATCAGCCCGCCGGGCCACCACCCTGCCGCCCGCCCGGGCCACCTTCGCCCGCCCGGCCGGCTGGGGCCAGCCGGCTCCACCATGGCACGATGCTCCTTCTCCCACCTTGCCTTGCTTGCTTCACCATCTCCAACTAAACCCAACAATCTCCCACCTGGAGATCGGTTTAGCAAGAGAGCTTCCTACCATAAATACCCGAAATCATCACCATGATCTCTCCATACATTGGCCATAGCCAACCCCGCTTCCCCTTCACCAAAGGAAACGACACCGGGATCTCAACCAACCCCGATCCAACATCTCTCCAACCCCATCACGGTCATGCTCCCACCTAGATGCAATCCCGAGCATCACCACCATGCTCCCACCTAGCCTAAGCATCCCCATGACAAAACACATCTCCTTTACACCAAGGAAATGACATTGAAGTTTGCACCAACTCCAATACAAAGAAATCAAAGTCAACACCGACTTTGATTCTCAACAACAACACCTCCAAATCATTGTAACATCCCTACACAAACCTACACACCCTCCTAACCCCGGAGGTCAGTTCATCTAAGAGACACAACAACCAAATGAAGACCCTTCCTCTCCAACCAAGGAAGACCATTGAGGTCCAATCCAACCCCAACAAAGTAATCATCACCTAAGCCAAAGAAGCTTCTCATTGTTCTAAGAGCAAACTCACATTGCTCCCACCCGAACAAAACACCCTTTGCTCCACTTAGGATTTCCGGCACAACATGCTTGTGTGCCGCCCTTCACCTTGTGCGTTTACCGGTCAATTTGCCACCGGGATACCGCTTCACCGCGGTTCTCATCCCTTGGCCCACTATCGATAGGTTTCCGACCGAACGACATCTTACATGAAGTTCCCATCCCAATTCCGGGTCCCTTTCTTGTGCTCCCCATGGTGTAAAGAGTTCCACATCTTGTCCCCCGAGCTATGACCATAGCTCCCTTGACAAGCTTCCAAGAACCACCATCAAACACAACCTTGTGACCCGATGTAGCAAGTTGGGTCACCGATATCAAGCTTTTCTTCAACCTTGGAATGAACTTGACATCCTTCAACTCCAACGAGCCACCATGAGTGAGTTTCAAACTCACATCACCTTGCCCCATGACTTGCACTACCTTGCCATCCGCAAGATAGACTTCTCCAAGCTTTCCGGATTTGAAGTTCCGAAACAACTCCTTGCATGGTGAGGAATGGTGAGAAGATCCCGAATCCAAGACCCATGATCCCGAGCACCCAACCAACTCTTTCGGTTCATCCATGCTTACCATCAAAACATCGGAATCGTACTCCGAAATCAAGTTAGTTGATGCTTCTTCTTCATCATCACTTTCTTGAACCTTTTTCTTCCCTTTCCCATTCACTCTCTTTGGACAATCCCTCTTCAAATGTCCTTCATCACCACAACCCCAACACACCACATGAGCTCCCCCATTCGGTTTACCATGCCCCTTTGACTTCGATCTTCCATGACTTGCATTTCCCCTTTGTTGATTCCTTCTCCCCCTACTTTCACTACTATATGCACCACCCAATGCTTCACCAGACTCTCTCCTTCGAATGCTCTCACTCAAAATCAAGTCCCTCACATCATCATACTTCAACTTCTCTTTTCCGGAGGAGTTGCTAATGGCGGTCACCATAGTTTCCCATGACAAGGGTAAAGAAGACAACAAAATCAATGCCTTCACTTCATCCTCAAATTTGATATCCACCGAAGACAATTGACCCAAAACCGAATTGATCTCATTAATGTGTTCGGCGGCCGAACTCCCATCAACCATCTCCATGTCAAACAAACGACGCATCAAGTATACTTTGTTGATAGCCGATGGTTTCTCATACATACTTGACAAGGTTTCCATCAAACCCGTCGTTGTTTTCGCATCCTTGACATTGAAAGCCACACTCCGGGCTAATGTCAATCTCACAACTCCAAGTGCTTTCCTATCAAGAACTTTCCACTCATCCTCAAGCATACCACTTGGTCTATTTCCCTCAAGAGGCAAGTAAAGATTCTTTTGATACAAAAGATCCTCCATTTGCATTTTCCAAAATCCGAAATCTTTACCATCAAACCTCTCAATCCTCAATTTCCCTTCTTCCATTGTTAAGTTTACCCAAAAATTCAAAATTTGATTTTTCAACACCAAAAAATCCAAACTTTGATTTTTCAACCACAAATCCTAGTTTACCAACACAACACTAAATCACTTTCCCCCAAGTTAAAACCTTAGCTCTTGATACCAATTGTTGTGATTTAGAAACTAAGTGTTAACTAGAGTGTGCAATAATCAACAATAATCAAGAAGAATTGAGAAATTGAAACAACAACCAAGTAATGCAAAAAGGAATGAAAACAAGAAAGAACACACCAAGATTAACGTGGGAAACCCGAGCTCCGGGAGAAAAACCCACAAACTTGCACTATGGAATCAATGGAGAATCAATGGTGAACATACAATCTCTCCCAAACTCACTCTCTCTCCTAAAACCCTAGAAAAGATGAGGCTCCAAGTTTAAACAATGAGATATGTGTGTTACTCTCTCTAAAACCAGAAAATAGGGTATTTATACTACAAGGAGTAAAAGCAATCCAAGGGCCACGATTAAATCTTAAATCGCGAGAAAAACACGAGCAGACTGGATTGCCCGGGCGGGCCCGAAGAATCGCCCGCCCGGGTCCAAGACCAGCCTGCCCGGGCCCACACGCCCGCCCGGACCGAAAAGGAGCCCGCCCGGTGCAGGTGGCACCTCAAACATTCTGCCTCAAACTGCCCCAAATGCACGCCCGAGCTGAAAGGAGCCCGCCCGGGAGCAGCCCGCCCGGGCCCACATCAGCCCGCCCGGGCCCACATCGCCCGCCCGGGCCACCACCCGTCGCCCGCCCGGGCCACCTTCGCCCGCCCGGCCGCTTGGGCCAGCCAGCCTCCACCATGGCACGATGCTCCTTCTCCCACCTTGCCTTGCTTGCTTCACCATCTCCAACTAAACCCAACAACAAGTTCGTTCAACTTTGTGCAAATCGAGTATCTAACAACTATCAAACAATTTCAAGTCGAAATACAGTCGAAAAATTGGCAATTTATTGCTCCATACATATTGCATTTAATCCATCATGTATGAATTTTTTTAATTACAACGTAAATATTATGAAAAAGTATGTGTTAATCATGAACAATTTCACATATGTATCACGTGCATAACTCTTTAATAGAAAGCAAATGAGTGATATGATATATTGTAACCTTATGAAAAATTATTAAGTAACCTTTAGATTTAAACACTAAAGCAGAAAACTTTAAATTCACGCACGCATCGCGTGTATAAATTACTAGTATCCAAGATGGCAAGATGTACCTAACAAAAAAAATCTAAATTCTTCGATTGTATAAATTCAATAACGACTATTAAGATTCTAGGAATCTATCTATATTTATAAATTTCTTATATTTTTAAAAAAAAAATCATGACAATATGCTTAAATTCTACAACTGTATATTATATTTAGTTTTGATGATGTATGATGACACTTAGGCTCGTTCTTTTGAATTTGAATAAGTCGAATCGAATGCCGAAATGAATAAGTACGGCCGAACCGAATCGAAATGAATAAGTCACGAACCGGCGGGCTGGTCCAATGCGGCGGGCGGGCGATCGATTCGAATTGAGTATTATTAATAATTACAAGTAGAGTAATATTTTTATCATCATTGATAATGATAATAATTAATACTATTAATGATAATGATAATAATAATAATAATATTAATACTAATACTAATAATATGCATAATAATAATATTCTTATGAATTGAGTAATATTAATAATAACAAGCAGAATAATAATGATATGAAGTAATAATATTATTAATATAATATTTTCCTCCAAGATTGCTATTCGCAAGTCAATATATACAAAACCAATAGCATGTTTCACGCTTAATACTGTAGAATAGTAACAATAGCATGCATGACTCCTAATTCTAAGCAACAGAATATTGACTTGCCTAATTTACAAAATACAAAACTATATTTACATACATTTGACTACTACTATATTTACAAAACTATATTTGACATATATTTTAAAAAAATACAAAACTATATTTGACAATAATAATAAAAATAATAATAATAATTATACTAATAATAATAAGAATATAATAAAAATAATAATAGTAATAATAATAAAACAATAACAATAATAATAATAACAATAATAAGAATATAATAATAATAATAATAGTAATAATAATAATAGTAATAATAATAATAATGATGATGATGATAATAATAATAATAATAATAATAATAATAATAATAATAATAATAATAATAATAATAATAATAATAATAATAATAAGTTGTAGTACGGGAATCGATTCGATCCGAACCGAGATTGAATAAGTACGAACGATCGATCTCGAACCGAATCGAACCGATTCGAACCGATTCGGGCGGCCGAATTTCATTTATTCGACCCAAAAACAGGCGCTTAGTTATCCAATAAGACCTATCCATTTTTTTGGACTCAAGACAACAAACATATGTCACAAGTCTTGTAGTGAAGTAGTCTCCCTAATATATTGGTTCAAGTGGTTTGGTTCATGTGTATTACTCCCTTCAAATGCATGTGTTATAGTCATCAAATAGGTCATGATTATTTCATTCACTTTCCTCCGAGTACTGCTCGTGGTTGAGGATATCACCATTCACCGTTGAGGCCTGAGGCATGCCAACTACCAACAAGAGTAGGTTGGGGCTCAACACCCCAACAATATGAAACCTTGTCGATCACATCAATCAGCTAGTATCCCATGCGACTCAAGATTTGCATCTAATTAAGGCGTCTGTTGAGGCATCCAGATTAGTAATTAAGGGTTTGTTCATTATCTTTTTTTATTTTCGGTTTTAAGTTTTCTCGAAGCGACATGATTAGTACTCTATAAAGTGTATCTCGATGCAACTAGGTAAATTTGGAGGAGTATAATTACATGGCGGGTCCATTTTAACTCTCAAAGAGTGACAACAATTTTTAGTTACATCTTTTTTCTTTAAAAAAAAAAGTCAAATAGTAATTTCAATTTTCATATAATAAATGTATAATTTCAATTTTCAATGCATTTGTTAATTTTTATGCATATCCCTTACTTGGAGATTGCTATATCTACCCACTGGGTAGACTACACATTAGAAATAGAGAATTATAAATAAAATTAATTCTGCTGAGTTGAACTCGACTAATTATTAATGTATATCTCTAGTGGGTAGATTACCCGGTGGATAGACAAAGTTTTTCCCCTTAGAGCTATGAATAGCAAAACCCAAAAATTAAAAGTACAATAGTTACATCACAAACTTATCACATTCACAATCACAATCACAATCACAATCACAATCACAATTACAATCATAAAAATTTGTGGCTCGCAGAGGTGCTGAGCAGTCTTAATAATTAATTACGACTTTAAAAACCGAAAGCGATTGACCAAATCACCAAATAATAAATCATAAAAAACTTGACGTAAAAGTCATGATCTCCTAGGTTCTTCAGCCATCCATTCTCTTCAAAATCTATAAGAACATGCTTCAAATTACTCACCGTAGGATCACACAACATCAGAGCCACAAATCAAAGATTGAAAAGAAGTAAAGAATAACGCAACACGTGTCTATATCCTAACCAAAGATTCAATTAAATATTGGTGAAGAAAAAATATCCTGCTCTCAACCCCTACCTTGCAAGACACGTGCCCCTATGATGCTCCCCCACATGATTTTTAAATTTCCATATGAACTTATGATGGTCCCTTTGCACCAATGGTCCGCCGATATAAGATTGATGCCTTGCCTGGTGGAGGTATGTCTCCCTGCCCCACCTTAATTGCACACCAACTTAGGACTTGTTCGGTATTACTGTGGTTTTCAGTTTTTTGATTTTCTGTATTTAAAAGTCATATGATATATGTTTTATAATAGATAAAAAATTGGTCAAACTTATTGGAAAGATGATGATTTTGAAAACTGACAACTAAAAAGTGAAAACCACTTTTTCTGGTTTCTTGTTTTTTGTTTTCAAAAAAACTGAAAACTGAAAACAAAAAACGATAACGAACACACCCTAAAATTAAACTATTTCGAATCATTATAAATTGTTTCAAATTAGTTGTGACACTTTCACTTTTCACGCATGTCAATGTAAAACTTTGAGAACATATATCTCTAATTTTGTATTTGTAAAAAATATAAAACGTACCTATTATAAAAATACATATTAAGACGAATCTAACAAGATCTCACATGACTATATTTTTGTTCACGTATAAATCACAAACGACGGTCAAAGTAAAATTTATTGTAAATGTCAAAGTGTCACATTTAATTTGAAATGGAGAAAGTATAAGAAAATGTTGCGTGTATTAAAAAACGGAAAAATATTTTATAATTTATATAAATAATTAAATATTTATCCTTTAGGGTCCGTTTGATTCAACTTATTTTGTCTTATCTGATCTTATCTTATCTTATTTTATCTGATTTTATCTTATAAGATAGTTTATTGTGTGTGTCTAACATCTTGTTTTATTTTATCTTATCTTATCTTATTTTATCTTATCTTATCTTATTTTATCTTATCTTATCTTATCTTATCTTATTTTTTCTGAAATAAGTTAAAATAAGTTGAACAGAACAAAGCCTTAATGGTGGATTGATTATATAGTTGGTATTGTAAGATACCACATACTTTTACATTAAAATTAGGCAACGACCCAAACCCAATATTAAGAAGAGAATGAACCATAAATCTGAATATAGTGACTAGTTTAATTTATTTAGTGACCAATTTAATCAATTCAGTAATCACATACTTTAATCCATTTAGTAAAACTCCCCGAGAAATTTTTTAAAAAATTGACTGCTGTAGTTCGAGATAAAGGAAAACAAAGAACAGTCCGTTTTTTGTGCAACACGCCACACGTAACCCAAATCGTGCGGCCACATTACTGTAGCTCTTCAGTCTTCCTCCTTCCCAGCCCCAATTCCTCTTCTCCTCACATTTTTCATTTTCTCTCTCCTCCCGCCCCAATTCCTCTTCGCGAACGGCAACCACCACCAGCGATCTCCTTAAGTCCTTCCTCGATTCTCTCTCTTACTCCCGCTGTCGCAATCGCCGGAATCTCGGCTTCTTAAACAAGCTGCTTGTGCTTACCTTCAACCAACTGTTTCTTCTTCCCCTTCTTCCTCTTCTACCAGATTTTACTTTTCCTGCGACTTTTTCCGGCCGATTATCGCTGTTTTCCGACGCCTTATGTCGGAAACTGCTACACGTGTCTATGACAAGTTGGTCGATGCTTTGTGGCTCATCCTGTGCATATAACGATGGTTTCTATTATGTTCTTTTTTTTTGAATGGGTTTAATTTGCAGCAATTTGATGGTGTTAAGAGGAGTGGTGGTGGTTGGTTGTTGGAGTAGGTGGTTGTGGTTGTGGTGGTGGTGTGGACGTGTGGTGGTGATGGGGAGGAGGACGTGGTGGTTCCATGGTTTGATCAAAGAGAGGGAGGGAGATTGAGAAATGGTTTGGTGTTTGTATAAAGTAACCCTTATAATACAAAAAGTAACCCATACTTTTACTAAAAAGTAACCCTTCAACATTACAAGAAAGCAACCCTTAGCATTTGAAAAAGTAACCCAGAGTTTTAGTAAAAGTAACCCCTATTTACCGTAGAAGTAACCCCTTATAATTACAAACGTAAATCATACTTTTAGTAAAAGTAACCCCTTATCATTATAAAAAGTAATCCCCAGTTTCAGTAAAGTAACCGCTTAGCATTCGAAAAAATAACTCTTAGTTTCACTAAAAGTAACACCTAACAATTAGAAGAAAAAAAACCTAGATTCAACACAAGTAACCCCTGTTATGAAAAGTAACCCCTTCTGAAAACGAATTCAAAAGTAATTCCTGTTACGAAAAGTAACCCCTCTGAAAACAAATTCAGACTTGGGCTTTTTTTTAGGGGACGCGGGCTTCATTATAAAGCCTATCTTGAGCCTTTTTATTAGGTGGCCACACCATTTGTTCAAGGTGTGGCCTGCCTTATACAAAAGTTTGTGAACAAAGAAAGGAGGATTACATTAGTGCGAGATGCCTAGAAATAAACACTAAATTAGAGGGAGATAAAATGAGCTTGTTAGAAAATTTTAAGTTTAAATTAATCTAATTTCGTATCAAACTTAGACCGCCTATTTTAATACTTCATCCGTTCTAAATTAGTTGTGACACTTTCTATTTTAGGAAGTTTCAAATTAAATGTTACATTTTCATTTTGGGTTATAACTTCTCTCTACCTCTCTCCTATCACATGTGACCCTTTTGTTCTCTTTTTCTATCTCTCTCCTCTCCAAAAATTGCCTAGAAATCTGTGATTTTAAAAGTGTGACAACTAATTTGGAACGGAGGAAGTAATTCGTGTTTATCTTAATACTGTATAAAAAACCATGTGCGATTCGAAATCAAAATTAGTGATCAGAAATAAGACAACTCAGCATCAACCAACCACAAACCAATGGCGGCCCCTCTTTTGATTTCTCTTGTATATTTTCTCTCTCCTCACTCCTTAGCTCAGCAGATATTTTTTAGCCACATTAGCGGCTCAAATCAAAAGAAGACTCTTTTTTTTTTCTTCGTCCAACACATCTGTTGAACCTTCTTAAAAACCAAAAAAAACTCCTGAGAAACTAGAAAGTAGAAACTACAAAATTCTTCATCATTTTGCAGAAAATCAATTCTTATCCACTACATATTTCGAGTAATTTCGGGGGAAAAAATAGAAAGAATTTTTTTTTTTTAAAAAAAAAAAGAGAAAAATGATGGGTCAATGTACAGTGAAAGAAAGAAGAAAAGTGAGAAATTAGGTGGTAAGTAGAATGGAGAATGAAGGGTTTATAATTAGGTTTTGTGGGTATTTTGTTGAAGATAGAGGAGGTGGTTAATTTTTAATTATTTTTTTTATTAAATATATTTATATTGTTGAAGGGTAAATGGGTGAAATGGAAGGCATGGAGGTGGTGGTAATGGAGGTGGAGGATGAAGAGGAGAGAGAAAGTGGGTCCCAGGAATTGAAATGGGAGAAATTTTTACCAAGAATGGTGCTCAGAGTTCTTCTTGTTGAAGCAGATGATTCTACTCGTCAGATCATTGGTTCTTACCTTCGCAAGTACAATTACAAAGGTAAAATAAAAAGTAATTTTTGTTGTTGGGTTGAATTAGTTTTGATTGTTAGCTGTGTTTGTTGAATTGCTTGTTTTTATTTCAGTGATTTTTGTTGAAAGATTGTGTTTTGTTTGTGGGTTGATGATTTTTTGTTGTTGTTGTTGTTGTTTGTGGGTTGATGATTTTTTGTTGTTGTTGTTGTTGTTGTTGTGGAGTAGTTAAAATGTACTATTGTGGATTGAAAATGTGAGTTGAAATTTAGCTTTGACTTGTTGTTCTAGCTTAATTTGAAGTAGGTAATGAGGTTTGATGTATTGGATATAATCTCTGTGAAGTTTCAAACCCCCAAATGTAGAAAAACAATGTTTAGTTTGTTAGTGTTAAGAGTTTTAATGGTACATAAATCATAACTATAACAGTTATTGTCTTATTGAGAATGGGCTACGTCTGTTCTTGAAGGTGGAGGGTGGGTCAATGTACATTCGAGTCAGAGTAAAGTTCCATCCCGAAACCAATTGATCGACTAGGAGAGGATTAATTTTTTTTGGTTTATAAGTTGGTTATATTCTCTCCCTAGACCATGATACTAATCGACTACGTGGTTCTTTATCTTGGTATGTCTCGCACAAACGTATATTGAGTGTGGGGGGAAGGGGGAAGGGGGGGTTGTTCGGCCATTAGGGAGTCTGTGAGAGATGGCAAACTAGAAACCAAGATGTGGCTTAAGGAGAAGGGATCGACATTGTTTTTGTTTGCAAGTCCTCAATTGTCTATGTTAGAAAAAAATTCTTAGTCTGGAAGTTCTCAATTGCCCAAGTTTGTATTTGACTGAACTTTTGTGGCTTTGTAGATGTTTTGGATACTATTGCTCTCATGAGTTGTGAATCTTTTTTACCATTTTCGTCAAATGTAAAAGTACGCTAAATTTATCTAATGGAAAAACGTTTGCAGAATTGTACTAATAGAGTAATATACCTAAGCGTATAATTGTACTTATCTGATAGGTTGTAATCCTTATTATATTTATATATATATATAGTGCCAGGGCTCCCATTTTCGGTGAGCCGTCTCATTATCTTCACTTGGTACTTTAATGTATTTTTCTTCACTAGCTTTGTAGAGGACCTTTTTTTTGTAATTTTAAAAATATGTTTTAGAACCATCTTTTTGCTAGTGTAGACTTAATAGCTCTTAGATGCAAGGTTATGTATATGTGGATCTCCATGTCATTGGCGCTTGGCGAAATTTCAGCTTAGAAGTAGGAGTGTAGTTGTTGTGGACCTTGTGGTATGTTTGTATTCTCTATGTCATTGGTACTTGGCGGGTAGGTCTATCTGTCTTTCTTCCCGTGCCCTGCATTTTGAGCTTTGAAGTTTAGAGACTTCATGTCATTATGGTAATACTGTGATATCACCTGCTTAACATCTTCAATCAGATGGGCACTAATCCTCATTTTTGTTTGGCAGTTACTGCTATTTCTGACGGATTGAAGGCTTGGGAAATCCTTAAAAAAAGGCACCATAATATTGATCTCATATTGACTGAAATGGATCTGCCGTCAATATCTGGATATGCTCTTCTCACATTGATCATGGAACACGATGGTTGCAAAGATATTCCTGTCATAAGTGTGTCTCATGCGTTGACTATTTTTCTTACTTCTGTTGGATGCCCCCCTCCTCACCCCCCCGCTTCATCCAATTAACCTTTTTTTTGGCCTTTTTATTCATGCAGTGATGTCATCTCAGGATTCAATTAGTACGGTGTTGAAGTGTATATTAAAGGGTGCTGCTGACTTTCTTATAAAGCCTGTCAGGAAAAATGAACTGAAAAACCTGTGGCGCCATGTCTGGAGAAGGCTTGATGTATACCATCTTAGCTTTCATGTTTTTATTTTTCGGTTTTCGGTTTTATGAATGTTTTCTTTGATTTCTCAACATCTGGTTTTCTGTAAAACTTGCCAATCTTCATTCTGATATATGATTGTTCTATCCTCTCACAGAACAATGCTGGGCATAATCCCCAAAATCTAACTGCTGGACAACATAAAACTGAGGCCACACTTGAGAATGTTTCTTCCAGCCAAAAAAGTAGTAGTTTCTGTGAAAAAGCTTTTGATGCCAAAGTGAGTACCATCAGGGCACCATGTAGCTTCTATGCTACAGTTTGTTTGTTTATTCTGGTGCGAGGGCTATAGGCTATAGCATTCATGCGAACACTTCTTGAAATTTGCAGGGTCTCTCACACCAGGAAGAAACTGGACTCAGCAGCAGAGAAGGAAAACATCAATCCAAAAATGTCAAGGTGGAGGAGGGATTGTCCCTACACACCAGTGTTACAGAAGGTATGTTTAAATCAGGTGCTTTGATTTTTCGAAAAAGATCAGATCATTGAAGATGATTGTAGACAATTTACTAACAATGTCATCTCATCATGACTTTTTTGCAGACAAAACAGATGAATTAGGATCTTTTGTTCAACCCTCAAAAGAATTGAATATCTCAACTTCTTTAAGAGTTGAAGAAGATGGATCTTGCACTGGTATAGCAACTGAGGATGGAAGCAATGGCCCAGAAAATCAGACGTATAGAGCTGATATTGTTCACGATGAACTACCAAAACATTCAATTGAAGCTGTAGACCTGATTGGTAGAATAAATAAACAAAATAGTACAGCACGGAAAGCAAGTCTCAATGGAGAGTTTAGTGGGGACAATTCTACTCCCGAGCTAGAGCTTTCTCTAAAAAGACCCCTTGACTCAGAGACCAAAGAGGTACAAGAGAGGCATGTACTTCATCATTCTAGTGCCTCTGCCTTCTCACGGTAAGTTACAATTTCACACTCCTTTTGTTTTGGATATGGAAGACTTTGTATCCTAAGATAGTATCTAAAGACTAGAGCTATCCTCTTCTGCAGATATAGCAGTAACAAGAGGCCTCGGACCACCTTTCCATCATTAGATGGTGATCTGCCAAAAGTCAAAGGTGCAGCTGATCCTTCACCAGGACCTAAGACATATAGCAGCAGTAGGGGAAACAAACCCGAACCTGACATTCTTGTTCCTCAATCTGCACATAGCGATCCTGTATCCCCGTGCCATCAAATTGGGCTTACCCCCTATCAGGACATGCGTTTGACAGTGGAGTTTGGACCAGCTATGGTGCTCTGTTCCAACCCATGTTCAGCCTACCACACACAGATCAAAAAGCAAGAAGCCCAAACTCAGCATTGCAAAACGAGGAGTCTCCTTTTCTGACAAACCCTCCACTACATTCTGACCCAGGGACTCATTGTTCTAATCAAGGATGTGGCGAACCAAAGGATGAGCCTGTAACTAAAGAATCAGTTGAGCAACATGGGTGCAGCAGTTCACATGTGGATCCAAGTGGCAGTAGTACTCATTGTGACGATTTTGGTAGTCAGCATAAGATCAATGCTCATGGAAGTGCATCCGAGATTACTGATGTTAATGCTCCTGCTTCTGGCATGAAGGGACCAAGTTTTGTTGAGGAGAGTGAAAGTTGCAAGCCTGTCGTCCATGATCAGCTCAGGAAGACAATGGGTATTCATTCTGCTGAAAGAGAAGCAGCTCTTGCCAAGTTCCGGCAAAAACGAAAAGGTCGATGCTATGAGAAAAAGGTGTGCAGAACATTTGTGCCATTGGACTCGTAACATTACTAGTCTATAACTTTTTATGCGTAAATGTTGCATATTTAGCCTTTAGGTACTGCATATGACAAGGATACATTGAACTATGTGACAATTAACAAAAACAGATAGAACTAAAGAAGTGTAGAAAAATAATTAATTATGAACCATAACAACAAAAATAGACTTAATGATGTTGGAATTGAAATTTCAGGCATGTAAAGCACTTGAAAGATTGGAAGTATAAGTTATAACATTGCTAAGTGAAATTTCCCCCTCTGCATCATTAGGAAGATCATTATTCATTCATACTAGACTATTAGTGATTGAGATGTCTGAATTTTCAACTTTGACATTACTTAATCTATTATTGTTCACATAGCTCTTAGTTCAGTCTATTGTTGTACATTTTCTTACTTCGGTCTATTCTTGTTTGATGATCCATGATTCAATTTATGTTTGTCGCTTTTTTGTTAAGTGTGACACAGTAAGATAAGCATTCTTTTAGGTGAGTTAGATTTAAAGGGATAGAAATTTATCAGAAAAATGGAATTTGTTTCCTCACTGGAATTTAATTTGTATATGCAGGTGCGGTATCAGAGCAGGAAAAGACTAGCAGAGCAGCGACCTAGGGTGAAGGGACAATTTGTTCGACAAGTCGCAAATGATCAAGTGCTTGCTGATGATAAAGCAGAAACTTAAGATTCTTGTTAAACTTCACCATTCATATCAGATAGGGTGAAGGGACAATTTGTTCGACAAGTCGCAAATGGTCAAGTGCTTGCTGATGATAAAGCATTGACTTAAGGTTCTTGTTAAACTTCACAATTCACATCAGGTAAGGAAGAAAGAACAAGGATCAAAGAAAGAAACCAATTCACTGTTAGTGATGTGGATACTTGTAGGAAATTAGGAACATAAAAAAATTAGGAAGTTGCAGCTGAAAATGCTTTATCTGAAGCATATGTTATACTTGATGAGCTTCTTGCCAGATATAGAGAATATAGTATAAAGCTAGTATTACATAAATTCTTTTGACAATTAGTTGAGTGAAGGTGGTTTTGTAATTATTTACATACTGGTGAGCCTATTTAGTTGAGTAGTTGGTGATGAAATTTGTGATCCTGCACCTTTGTGGTATTGTAACCTTCATAATTGTGAAATGAAGACCAAAAATTGTAATATTATCTTAACAGTGGGTAGTGATAGTTATATCTCTGATAGTGGTAAAATAACACTTTTAGTTCATCCATGACGCTGGATTCTAAGCCTTGTAATAGATATTTTCAATTATATCTATTTTATGTATTTGTATATAACTATTCCATGTTGAAGGTTTTTATTTATGTATTATTCTAATTTTATACACCAACTTTTTATTTGTTTTTTAAGTTTTATTGTGTTTCTACTTAACTAAAATTCATTTGATACAAGAATTCGCATTTGTTCAATTAGCACTGATGACCTACATTTCCTCTGGGTTTTCTTTTCCTATTTGCAACGATTCCTATTTTAAAAAGTTGTATATTACTTGCAACATTAACATATTTGGTAATATATTCTCTTTATCTCCTACCACATGGGGTCATTTTTGTTTAATTTCTCTCTCCTAAATTCTCATGCTATGTTTAAATGTTGCAAGTAGAAAACAGAAAAAGTATATGCTTAGTTTATGAAATTATCTCAATAATTTCGATAAAAGCAAGGAAATAATTAATACACTCGAATTCTTTTAACCCTTTAGTATATTGATTTCATAGGGTGCATTAAAACTTTAAGTTATTGACTAAATTCAGCATCTTTGATTCTTTATGATAGAATGTTTTTTTGCACCCCAGAAAAAAGAGAAAAACAAAATCTTCTTTATATCAAATTAAGAGTAAAAAGCCTGTCAAAAAGAAATAAAGAAAGAAAAAAGATGCTTGTATACTAATATTAGGCGCAACTACATTACAGCTAGTCACTGATTAAGCATATATTCTCCTGGGATTAATTGTCAACCTATAAATAATACTTCACGAAATTTGGATAAAGCTTAGTGTTTGAGCTGGGGATTCCTTGTGTCATACTCTACTATATTTATGTGTGTCTCGCTCTTATTATATAATATTCTGACTTTCGACCCCCCCCTCAAATATATTGATTCTATTTTCTTGTACTTTATACTAAAATTTTCTCTCTATTCATAAAAAAATATTGTTCTATACATATTACAACTTTTTTTAATGGTACATATTGCACCTTTTAGTTAATAACTAGTTATTAGGCCCGGGTTATGCTTCGGGTAATGAAAATTTTCATTTATTAATATTATACATTAAATTGATAACACTAAATAACACTTGGTTTAATGGTTAAGACGTTAGTATATAACCTTGAAGTCACGGGCCGGGATCAAACCTCAAGCAATGCAATTTCTATTTTTTTTACTGTATGTGGATTACATGGAGTAGAAATCGCTTAGGGAGAGCGCCACGTGGCACCGTTCCTTGTTTAGGGACGCCTTTTAATATATTAGTACTAGTCTTATATGCACGCTATGCGTGCTAAGTCGGTATCAAAGTTGAATTAATTGCATATTACATCTATTAATAATTTCTAACAAAAATTATATTATAAAGTTTCGTCAAAGAAAAATATATTAGTTCAACAATGTAATAACTAAGAAAGTATATGAACACCTGAAATCATGTTTAAGTGTGACACGAATTATACCTGTAAGCTTACTTTTACATTTTTAATATTTTCATTAACTACAAAATCATATAAGAGTGATATTGCATATTTGTTTTGTTGGTATATTGTAAAATTAGTTAAAACAAAAAATTAGAGATTATTGTCATTTTATATGAAGATTGTTCGGCTTCTGTTTCCTCCTCATAAGTCATACCCCACCATCGTCTCTCTCTATCTCAAGTATTCATACCCCTAAACAATCCTCACTCCCCACCAGTGGTTGCAATATCACTCTTTATCTTTTATATGAAAATCCAACCTTGCTTAGTCGTGAATATTCCAAGGAGAGGAATGTCTGAAATTTACAAATTTTCCCACGAAAATTGGTTCAAGTGAAGCGTCAATTGACGGCGGTGGTTGCCCTGGCGGAATTGTGGTGGTGGTTCACTGGTTCTTCCTTGCTTTCCTTCTCTTGAGCAAAGGTCAATTGGAATTTGTTTTTTTTGTAATTGTTTTTTCTTCAATATTTTCTACGTTTTGGTTCAATTTGTGTCAATTTTCTTATAATTTGTGTTGTGGTTGGTTTTGATTGTTGTGAATAAGCAAGATTAGTGAATTTTTTTAGCATTTCATTCGAAATTACGTGAATTTTAATTTCCTCAAAAAATTTATTTTTTATTCCCTCACAATTTCGGTTTTTGTTTCTTATTCGTTGTTTATCTTCGAAAAATTGATTTTTTGTCCATGCGTAAATACCATTTTATTTGGTTCCGATTCACTGTAAATTTTGAGTTTTGGTTCTGTAAAAAAAAAATATATATATATAATTTGATTCCCTGAAATTCATTGATAAATCAAGTTTTTGTCAATGAATTGAGTTTTGATTCCATACAAATCGTTTGCATTTCAAGTTTAGTAAGAATACCTTTTTTGTTTTCCTTATTGAATTTGCTACTGCTTTGCTTGTTGCTCTTGATTGTCTACGACGCTTCAATTATCTTTGCGTCCAAAATTAAAATCACAAAAAAAAAAATGAGTGTTAGATTTGTAAATTTGTACACGGATTCTGAAGAAATCAATTTTATTTCCACTTTGTAATTACCTGATGTCGATTTTCAGTTTTTAATTGTATAGGGGCTTGGAAGAGGAAGAAATGAAGAGGAAAAACAGAGAATTTGCAGGTTGGAAAGACTAAGAAGATGAAGAAGAAACTGTCATGTACTCGTGTTTCAAGTGAAGAGTTGTTTTCTTTTTTTCTTTTTTTTTTGTTAATTTAGCGGTATAGTGTGGAAGTAACCGCTGGGCAATTTGTTAGGAACTGTCTCCCCCCCTTTTCTTTTTAAATTTATTAAGTATAACGGGTTGGATCTCTATTCTATATGTCAAGAGGGGTAGGACACCAAAAAATACAAAAAGAAAAAAAGGGTAACTACCTACTTTAATTTGAAAAAATAGAAAAAGAAAAAATAAAAAGAGAACTACCTAATTAATTGAAAAAAAATATAAAAGAAGGCACTACAAAAAGAAAACGCTGAATATTTACAACACAATCAGTTACTACTCTCGCAATCAATTTTTTTTATATTTAAATATTCCTAATTTAGTGGGATAAACTGATTAAAAATCCATAATATATTAGATGTAATTAGCAATTAATCTAATTTTCAACATGTTTTCGCACGCATCGCGTGCACATAAAACTAGTATGTAATATGTGTTGGTAGTTGGGGCTAATTTGGTCATTAAGGGTGGACACCAAATCCTCTTGTGTTCACATATAGAATAGAGATAGATAGATTGTACTAATTGACCCACCAAATTAACAGTAGGGGGTGTTTTGGTGGTTTGGCGCATGGACACTGCTCACCGAGAACTTGAGGGCTAAAAATTACTCCTACTCAAGATATGTAGCCACGTGTATTTTTCCATGCAGATGCGTCTCATCTAATTGTCGGTGCTGCCTTATTTGCTCTTTGATAAAAAGGAAATAAAAAAGGGGGAAGAATAAGATAAGATAAGACAAGCATAAAATTTTTAATGGTTCTGATGAATGTGATGAATTGATGATCATATTACTAGTAAAGGGGGAAATGACATTAATTTTTGTGACTTGTGAAGAATTCTACTATTAGTTCTCCTGTGAGAGTGAAAAAGTAAAAGTTCGACTTAGCTTTGCGTTGTTTTGATGCTCAACTAAGATTCTTTAATCTTTCTAATTAATTAGAAGAATTATGACTTAATGAATTATATATCATTGCTTTTTTATTTGATTTCAATAATGCATGGTTCTAATAAAGTTGGCTGACATTGAATTTCATAGGAACTACGACATTCTAAAATGTAAAAACTTTGTGAATTGTTTGGCTTAAAATACTACAAAAATTGTAACGGTTTAGATAGTTCCACTTCATACGGGATAGCTGAATTTGCTATTGTAGCCATTTTACATATAAATTTTTTCACAAAAAGTTCAACTTCTTATGTTAAACCAAATAACTTTCTATCCTTTTTCAAACGTAAAAGTTCAAGCAATACACAAAGACCTAAAAATTTTAACTCAAATATTAATACTTTAATGGTCTGTTCACCCCAACTTATTTTCAGTTCGGTTGGGCTTTAGTTCGGTTGCGAATCGCCGTTTGGTTCGCTTCCTAAATTATTATCATTACTACTAGTTATAATTTAATTCAGTTCAGTTCAGTTCAGTTGCAATCAGTTCAGTTCAGTTTAGTTCAGTTGAGTTGTTTTATGCCAAAAAGAACAGGCCTAAGTTATATATCCACTAAACATATTATTCCATTATGTAAGGAGTAGATGCTTGCCAGACAACCTAATTTTTTGGTACAAAGCAAGCTTTAATTTTGTCCATAACAAAACACATGCCAAACTCAAGTCTTAAAACTCATGACATATATACACATATACGTGTAAGTACTAAGTAGTAGCACACCAACACTCACTCTAGTATACTACTACTACCTTTGCTTCCATTCTTCCCCTTTCTCCTCCCCTCCTTTAGGCCTTAACCCAAACTAGTTCCTACAACAACTACCTCCATGTATCCCGGCGAAGAGCCATCACCCCACCGTCACCACCTCCCTAAAATGATGGACGACGACGATGACGACAACCACCACGATGATGAATTTGATCATCCTCAAAATCATTATCCTGCTAATATTGTAGTAACCCACCACCCACCACCACCCGCCACCCCACAACAACCTCTTCAACCACCAAAACAGTTATTCTCTCCTAGTTCTCGTCCACCTTCAAAAAAACACCCTACACCTTCCGCCACCCCTCCGCCACCTCAACCTCCAATCACCCCTCAACAACCCTTACAACCACCACAACCTATCTTCCTCCCCACCTCTCCTCCTACCAAACCCCACCCTCCACCGCCTTACGATAATCGCTACGATAACGATAACGACGACGATAACGATTGGCGGCGTCAACTTTGTGCAGTGATAAGCATCCTCCTACTACTCCTAGGCCTAACCGCCTTAATCCTATGGCTACTCTACCGCCCTTCTAAACCTCACTTCATTGCCATCTCCGCCGCCGTGTACGCCCTCAACGCCACCTCACCGCCGCCGTTTGTCCTTGCCTCCGTTCAAATAACCGTCGTCACCCGCAACCCCAGCAAGCGTACTGCCCTATACTACGACCGCCTCGTGGCGTCGGTGCACTACGGCAACCACCCTATCACCCCGCCGGTTTCCCTTCCGCCGTTGAAGCACTTTAAGCGGAGCACCGTCATGATGTCGCCGGTGATTGGTGGTGCTCCGGTGGTGGCGCCGCCGGAGGTGGTGGAGGGGGTGGTGGCTGATGAGGCGTACGGGGTGGTGGGATTGAGTTGGGTGTTGGTGGGGAGAGTGAAGTATAGAGCTGGGTGGTTTAGGAGTGGGCATAGTAGGGTTTATGTTAGGTGTGATATTATTGTAGGGTTTAAGAGTGGTGGTGGTAATCCAAGTGGTCAAGTGCCTTTGCTTGGGAATCCTCCTTGCTTTGTTGATATATGACCTCTAATTTTTGTATGTAAGACTTTCTCTTCTCTTTTCTTTTTAATTTTTTTTTCAGACTATTAATCTTGGTTTTGTGTGGAAGCTAATTAAGCTTAATTAAGGAAGAAGTTAGTATTATTAGTACTCCTACGCTCCTAGTCTCCTACTATATACTACTACTATATATGTGCCAAGAAGTAAGTGTTAAAAAGGGAAAGGATGCTCCACATATGTGTAATAATTACATTTTGGCTAATATCAATAGCACAAATTGTGAAGGAGAATATTGATGTTTACTCTCTTGATTAAGGATTAAAATGTAATTAGTTAGATTTGTTCCAATCAATCTCTTGATCTACCTTCAAATCATAATAATTAGATTAAGTTTTAATAAGTCTAAAATAAGCCATTTTATCGCTCGGATGATTGGACTAAGTTCTTATCTTACATTTCCCTAAAAAAAAGTTCTTATCTTACATTAATTAATGTTTCAGCAACTATTCCCACTTCCATTACTTCTCTCCTATGAAAACCTTCAATTTGATGGAATTTCCTCAAAATGATCTTTTTTTTTTCTTTCGTAAGAAAAAGTAATAAAAAAATATCTTTGTACATTTACCATTTATGAAGTTAAAAATAGAATATTAAGCAATAAATAAACATTAGTTATATCGTTTGACGTGTGATTGGGTCATTATTAATTCTTCAAATAATACAATTTCAGGAAATGTATTTAATGCTTATATGTAATCCTAAGAGCTACGTATATCATTTCCCCATTTATAATCTTTTCTTTTTATTAATTATTGTAAAAGAGGAATACGAGTACAAGAGTGTTATATATGTACATCACGGAAATTTAGGAAACAAATTCAGTATCATATTCTAGTTGGAGATTAATGAATGATATCCAAGAGAGAAATGAATGAAGATATAACGGTAAAGATAAGCTTAAACGGTGTGAGATAAGGACAAGCTAAGTTTTCACTTTTCAAGGAACCGTCCTGAGAAGCAAAAATGCAAAATTTGGAGTACGTATATTTTTTAGCGGGATGCATGGTTGATTGATACAACTTGTGCAAACGACCAACAAGTGTACTGCATGATCATATTATACTCAGCTAGTATACATTGCTTGTGTCATTTGTTTTATGATCGAATAAGGTCAACCATCTCTTTCTGCTGTTGCTTCCAAATTATCTATCAGTCGGTCCGCTTGTATTATAAGCTTGTTCAGGTTTTACCTTTTAACTAGTTTTTAGGTCTGGATTATGCCCCGAGTAATTATAAGTTTTCATGTGTTAATATTTTACTTTAAAATCATAACACCAAACATTGCTTATAGTGGTTAAGACTTTAGTATATAAACTTGAAGTCATGGGATCAAATCTTATATTATGCATTTTCTAATTTTTTATTGTATGTGGAGTACATGAAGCAAACACTCTAAATGATAGCGCCACGTGACACAGTTCCTTGTTTAAGAACGTCTTTTAGTATATTAGTATAGATATTTTGGCCTAGTGATAAAGTTTTGGTCTCATGATCTAAAAGGCTATGGAATCAGATCCCACTAGGGGCTCCTTGGAAGTGAGGTTCCCCTTATCATTCTCTTTCACTTCCAAAGAATCTGACCTGTAAAGCTGGCTGGATATACTTGCGAGAGGTATCAGTTCAATAGAGTCCTTCATCTTAGTAGTACCTACCTAAAATAAATAAATAAATAAATTCCCCTATGATACGTGATCACTTTTATATGATTTAACAAAAGAGTTGTCAAAAGAGTTGTCAAAAGAGCATCTATATGCACCCAAAA
The DNA here is from genome assembly GCA_947648045.1 of Beta corolliflora. NCBI lineage: Eukaryota > Viridiplantae > Streptophyta > Magnoliopsida > Caryophyllales > Amaranthaceae > Beta > Beta corolliflora. The sequence continues at coordinate 55,090 of CANSZD010001008.1, forward strand.
ATCATAAAGAAATAAGAAAAGAAAAAGGCAGATATATATCTAACTTACTTTTGAAGGTAGCTCATTAGTTCCTCTAAGGCCCTTCAATGAGATGCTTAAATTTCTCACTTTATGCCAAAAGAAATATGTATAGGTATAAGTCTGATTTGATCAATTTATGTGCAAATATTTAATCCGATCCCATGCTTTTCTGCCTATTTCATTTTTTTTTGCCAAGCAATATTAGTAGTCATTGTTATTAAACTCAACTTCTATTACAAGTTACAACCTAAAATACTTTTTTATTAAACGAACCTTCTAGGAATGACACTCAAAAGAGAAAATCTAATCAACAAACGAGGCGTAAGCAAGGCCTAATATACAAGCAAGATAAAACTTGTTACAATTGCTCGAATCAATTAACACCTATCCTATCTACTAACCTTTTTTGATGGAGCCCTTGAGCTAATTTGCAAACAAATTCTATGATATGTGTTGAATATATTGGTGGAGATGAAGCTGACATTATGCAGGAGCAATTACCAGCTCAACCATCTTGAAGTTTGTTAACTGATTTGTAACAGAAGCTGCCAGCTCAGATTAACCCTCTTTTCTTTTACTTCTTTCTTTAGTAATCAGTTGTAATAAAGAGATAGTATAAATACTTCTCTCTCTCTCTAGTTTTCTTTTTTATTCATTAAAACAATTAGTTTTAGGTTGTAATTCTTTCTCTCAATGAAAAAGAAATAGTTCTAGTTCCTGAGCTCCAAAGATAGAGCAGTGAAGGATGAAAAATCTGCTGTGTTCTTGAATTGCTAGCTTGATTGATCTTCATCATCTTGATAAAAGTAACATGGTATCAGAGCACCAGTGAGAATTCTGGAAGCTTAATCATCGAATTGATCTTCATTTCCTCATTTTAGAGGTATTTTTCATCTTTCTTCATTTTCTCTTCTCTCGCTAAAATTCCGCTGAAATTTTGGACAAGAATCTTCTGATTGATCTTGTTCTTCATTGTAAATTGATTGATTGTTCATATAATCGATTCAAATTCATCAAAATTCTGTTCTTCTAATCAATTTGATCACTGAAATTGTGATTCTGAAAATATTCATCCATTTTTCATCTCTTGATTCTGAAATTTTCATTTCCTCATTATATCTTCATTTTTTCTTCAAATTCTCAAATCATAATGACGACTTCATCAGATAATAATTCAAATAGTTCAAATAACTCACACAATTCTCTCATTGATCCTTTACAAAATCCTACTTCACCTTTTTATGTTCATCCATCTGACAATCCTGGAATGAAGCTAATTTCGCTTCAATTTAATGGAACTAGCTATGGAGATTGGAAACGATCAATGTTAATCAGTTTATCTGCTAAGAACAAGCTAGGTTTTGTAGATGGATCAATTCCTAAGCCTAATCCTGATGATTCTACTTTCAAAGCATGGGAAAGATGCAATAGCATGTTGATTTCATGGCTTCTAGGAGTGTTAGACCAGAATATTGCTAGAAGTGTTCTTTATTTTAGCACTGCATCAGAAATCTGGAATAACCTTGAGGAAAGGTATGGACAGTCATCAGGAACACAATTATTTTCTCTCAAACAAGCATTACATGATATTAAGCAAGGACAAGATGATATTTCTGCATATTATACTAAAATTAAGATGTTGTGGGATCAATTGGATTCTATAGAACCAATTCCAATGTGTGAATGTAAAAGCTGTAGCTGTGGTATTACAAGGAAGTTGTTAAAATCACAGCAAGACATGCGTCTGATTGAGTTTTTGATGAGGCTAGCTGATGGATATGAAGTCATTAGAGGTAGCATCTTGATGATGTCTCCTCTGCCTGCAATTTCTCAAGCCTATAGGCTACTGATTCAGGAAGAGAAACACAAACAGTTATCTCAAGCTCATAGTTCTTCTGAGGAAACTATGGCATTTACAGCCAAGAGAAGGTTTGCAGATTATTCTAGTAAACCTAAGTACTATGGGAACAATAATAATGAAAAACAGAACTATGGAGGTGATCAAAGGAAATGGAACAATTTTTTCTGTGATCATTGTAACATGCCTGGTCATTCCAAGCAAAGATGTTACAAGCTTGTAGGATATCCAGCTAATTACTTCAAGCATGATAAAGAAAGGAGGGCTGCAAATGCAATTGTTGAAGCACACACTGAATCAGCTGGTACATCCAAGGATTACAACACTAAGTATACAGATCAACAATATCAGTTGTTCATGCAATTTCTGAGCCAACAGAAGCAAGACAACCAGGAAGGAGCTAAATCTCATTCATCAGCACATGTTGCAGGTACTTCCTGTTTTATATCATCATCAGTTTGTTCTTGGATACTAGATAGTGGTGCCAGTGATCATATGTGTTATGATCTATCACTATTTCAGAAATATGATAAGATAACAACTAATGATAGAAGTATTACCATTCCTAATGGTAAGAAAGTACAAGTTACTCATATTGGGACTATATCTTTACAAAATGGTATTATCCTAGAGAAGGTTTTATATGTGCCTGAATTCAAGTTCAACCTTGTTTCCATCCCCAAGCTTTGCCATGACTTACAAGATAATCGCTACTTTTATTAATGATAGTTTGCTATGTACAGGGCCTTTCAATGAGGCCAATGCTTCTTGGTAAACTCCATCATGGCCTGTATTACTTGGACACTTCTCTGCTTACTCCAAGATCATCAGGTTCTTCTATCACTCTGGCAAATGCAGCTGTAAATAGTGATATTGTGAATAAAGCCAAGTTGTGGCATCTTAGATTGGGACACATGCCTGTGACTCAGTTACATTTTGTTCTGCCTATGTTTGATAAGAACATGTCTCTTGATTGTGTGTGTCAAATCTGTCCAGCAGCTAAACAGACTAGATGTTCTTTTCCATCTAGTTCAATAAAAACTATCACGCCTTTTACATGTTACATGTAGATGTTTGGGGGTGCATATAGGGTAGTCACACACAACAATCATAAATTTTTCTTGACTATTGTTGATGACTACACCAGGATGACTTGGGTGTTCCTGATGCATAATAAATCTGATGTGATCACCATTATTCCACAGTTTTTTCAGTACATTAGCAATCATTTTCAAGCTAGTGTAAAGATCATTAGAACTGATAATGCACCTGAGCTTTGTGAAGGCATACTTAAGCAATTTTATCTTGAGCATGGAGTAATAAATCACAGAAGTTGTGTTGATACTCCCCAACAAAATGGGGTAGTAGAACGCAAACATAGACACATCCTAGAAGTGTCTAGAGCTCTCTTTTTCCAAGCTAAACTTCCTATTGAGTTTTGGGGGGGAATGTATCCTTTGTGCTGTCCATTTAATCAATAGAATGCCTCTGCATATTCTTCATCACAAAAGTCCACATGAAACACTTTTTGGCTCTTCTCCTTCTCTTGATCACTTAAGATCTTTTGGTTGATTATGTTTTGTTTCTACACCAAAGCACCATAGGTCTAAATTTGCACCTAAAGCTACCCCACATGTCTTTATAGGATATCCCCCTGGCCAAAAAGCTTACAAATTACTCAATTTAGACACTTACCAGATTGTTATATCTAGAGATGTCATATTTCATGAACAACACTTTCCTTTCCATTTTTCTTCCTCTCCTGATTCTTCCACTTCTCATTCTTCTTTCAAATTTTTCTTACCTACTTCCACTGATTACACTCCACTTTCTTTCTGTGACATTCCTGATGTTTTTCAATTTTCATCCACAAATGACATTACAAACACAATTCCTACCTCAGACAACATTTCCTCTCCTTCATCAGAAAATTTTACTGTCCATTCTCCTGTCATTCATACTCCACCTTCTTCTTCTTCCATAAATCATACACCAAATTCTTCTCCTAGTGACATTGTTGATGTGAGCTCTCCTATTCCCCTTAGAAGAAGTTCCAGGAATATCACTCTTCCTTCTCACCTTACAGATTACATATGTAATATTGTCACTTCTTCTCAACATTGGTGTGGACTAGTTGCTTTTTCAGCTCTTCCATCTGAGCATATTGCTTCTATTTCTAACACTGAGCACCTCATTGAACCTGTCTCTTACCATGAAGCTGCTGCTGATCCCAAGTGGGTAACAAAGAATGGAGAAAGAAATTCTCGCTTTGGAAAATAACAACACTTGGGTTCTTGTTGATCTTCCTCCCTCTAAGAAGCCTATAGGGTGTAAATGGGTCTATAAGATCAAGCTGAAATCAGATGGGACTGTTGAGAGGTTCAAGGCTCGATTAGTGGCCAAAGGTTACAATCAAAAGTGGGGCATAGACTATGATGAGACTTTCTCTCCTGTCATTAAGATGACCACAGTTAGATGTTTGATTGCTTTGGCTGCTAGCAAATCTTGGTCTTTGTTTCAATTGGATGTAAATAATGCATTCTTGCATGGTGATTTAAAAGAAGAAGTTTATATGCAAGTGCCTCAAGGTGTTTCTAATCCCTTGAATAAAGTTTGCAAGCTTGTCAAATCTCTTTATGGTTTGAAGCAAGCTTCTAGGCAATGGTTTGCCAAGCTTGTGGGGGAGTTATTACTCAAGGGATTCATACAATCCAAAAATGACTACTCACTTTTCCTTAAACATACATCTCATCACATTACAATTCTTCTTTGTGTATGTTGATGACATAATCATCACAGGAGATGATTTAGTCACCATACAGGATATCAAGCAACACTTGGATAATGTGTTTAGTATCAAGGATTTGGGGAAATTGAGTTACTTTCTGGGTATAGAAATTGGTTATTTGTCTACTGGGATTTCTCTTACACAAAAGAAATTTACTAAAGAGCTACTCTTAGCTGCTGACATTGACATTACAAAGGTTGTTGTTACTCCACTGGCAATAAACCTGAAGTTATCAGCTACAGAAGGGGCTTTATTTGCTGATCCCAGTAAGTACAAATGCTTGGTTGGGAAATTAAATTTTCTAACACATACAAGGCCTGATTTGTCATACACAGTACAACACCTTAGTCAGTTTTTACAGAATCCCAGAGTTCCTCATTACAAAGCTCTTGTTCATGTGCTTCAATATGTGGCAGCAACTATAGGACAAGGTATTATCTTACATGCTACTGATCAATTAACCTTACAAGCTTATTCAGATTCAGATTGGGGTGCATGTGTAGATTCTAGAAAGTTTATTTCAGGCTATGTTTTGCTTTTGGGAAATTCTCCAGTGAGTTGGAAGTCTAAAAAGCAAAGTATTGTCTCTAAAAGCTCTTCAGAGGCAGAGTACAGAGCAATGTCAGCTGCAGCAGCTGAAGTCACATGGCTGGTAAGGTTACTAGAAGAACTTGGCGTCTGTAATCTCAAACCAGTAACATTACATTGTGACAATCAGAGTTCTATCCATATTGCTAAGAATCTTGTTCATCATGAAAGGACAAAGCATATTGAAATTGATGTGCACTTTACAAGAGATAAAGTGTTAGAAGGATTATTACAGCTCACCTACTTGCCTACTTCGTCTCAATTAGCTGATGTGTTTACAAAGATACTTCCTTCACAGCAATTCAATCATTTACTTTCCAAACTTGGCATGATTAATACCATGCCTAGTTTGAGGGGGGGTGTTGAATATATTGGTGGAGATGAAGCTGACATTATGCAGGAGCAATTACCAGCTCAACCATCTTGAAGTTTGTTAACTGATTTGTAACAGAAGCTGCCAGCTCAGATTAACCCTCTTTTCTTTTACATCTTTCTTTAGTAATCAGTTGTAATAAAGAGATAGTATAAATACTTCTCTCTCTCTCTAGTTTTCTTTTTTATTCATTAAAACAATTAGTTTTAGGTTGTAATTCTTTCTCTCAATGAAAAAGAAATAGTTCTAGTTCCTGAGCTCCAAAGATAGAGCAGTGAAGGATGAAAAATCTGCTGTGTTCTTGAATTGCTAGCTTGATTGATCTTCATCATCTTGATAAAAGTAACAATATGGTCAGGATAATTAGCGCTTGAGCTAATTAACGAACGGTTATAGTGCGTAGAGAATCAACCTTTAAGATAATTTAAGTCTTGATTTTTAGAATGGCATGTAGTAGTGCAATACCTTAACGTACATATATGGAGGAATCAGATTCTTGTATAATTGAAGTTTTGAAAATTTGCTTCAAAACTCCCAAGCCCACTCAAACATTTTCCTGGTTGGGCCTATGCAATTCTGGGCTTGACAAGCTCATTAGAAGTTGTACTGTTGTGATTCTGGCCTATTAGGTGAGACTTTATTAGCAAAAAAACTTTATTTTGGGCTCAACATAAAAAGTTTATGGGCGTGGGAGTCAGCTATGGCCCAAGCCTAATTGGGCTTAGCTTTGTTCAAAAGGCTAAATAGCTCAAAGTGGGTCGGGCTCAATGTGATGAGTTCTAGTTTAGAGACATAAACCGTAAGTCAACGTGACCAACTCTAGTTTTTAGATATGAACCATAATTTGAATTATTTGTATGGATTTTATTTATATAGAGGAGAGAGGATAAGAGATGCAATATTTTACACAACATAATCTCATTATTTTAGAAAAGAACAATTGAGTTATATGACACCGACTAAAGTTTGGGTGCATGGTACAACACCAATTAAAGTGGGTGTATAAGGAAACACAAACTTTGAAATTGGGTATAGAGTTAGCATCAACGTGATCTTTGTTGCACCTAATGACATATTGTACATATTATGGCAGTTCTCTATTTATCCAACCATTTAAAAAACCCTAAATTCCACTTCCTGCTCCTCACAACTCACTAGTAAGTACTCCCTCCGTTTTTTTAATTGCTACATTGTGGTATGTACAACAATTTAGGCAATGTCACTTTCATGCTTTTCGGAGGGTACTTTTTGACTCATTTAATGTAAAATAATGGGAAAAAGTAAAAATGTAGTACTTTTTGGTGGAAAAGAGAAAAATAAATATAATAATACTTTATGGTGGGCCAAATACCCCAAATAAGAAAAGTTTAAACAATGTAACAATTAAAAAGAAACAACATTTAAGAAAAATATAGCAATTAAAAAATGAAAAATGTAGCAATTAAAAAAAACGGAGCTGAGTAGTAACAACAAAAGAAAAGGTGTTTAACTTTAACCAGGCAAAGCAATAGTACCAATGGGCCTAAAGCTTGAATCATTAGACAAGACTTGGACCAACATCCACATCTTTATTTACCAAACGACAAAATGAGACGCTGACATTAAAGTAGGTTGCTGACATGGAGATGACACGAAGACAGCCCAACCTATACATGACATCATCAATCATCATAGTCAAGATTTTGCGGTATTATAACAAGAAGTTTTTAGGTGAATAGTGGACTTTACATGAATGGGCGTAAAACGAGTCTCACTTGGGGGTGATCAAATTGCGAGTGAGGTTGGGTTCGGGTCAAGAAAAAATGCCTATTTGTTAGGTTGGGTTAAATTTTGGGCCAATTTTTGCACTGAAGGCCCACTTTTTAGGGCCAAAAACAATGGGTTTTCCAGACCAAAATCAGGACAAGCCAAAATTTAAACTAAATGTTATTTTTATGTTGCCCAAAATCCGTCTCAAACAAAAAAAATCGGATCGAGCCGAGCTCACTTTGATTAGCTCTAGTGTCATCAGTGATTGAAATATGGGGAGTATGACTATGCGGTAAAATTTTACTTTCTATGTCTTTTTAGTTGCATCTTTTTTTTATATATATTTGTCGAGACACTTTTCTGTACGTTAATATCTTCAAATGTGTATAAGAAAATATTATAAGAATTTGATATTTAAAATTATCGCATTGAGACGAATCTAATAATGATGCAAGATAACTTAGCAAAGCTGGTTAATAAATAGTGCCAAAAAGCGAATGGTGCAACTAAAAAAACAGATGAAGTATTTGACGAAAAATCTTAATATAATTATTAATAAGTTAAATGTGTAAAAACCTATGTAATCAAATTAATTGATTCCCAATTATGTTTAAGTTTTGGATTTTTAATTAACAGTCACCCTAAATAAGAAGTTTTGAGTAAACAAATTTGTTAAAGGACTGTTATAGGATAGTCTTGAGTAAACAATTTGTTATACATGGGTTATCACTAATATCCTTACCCCCTTTACGGAAGAGACATGGTTTTTCTTACCTCTTTGTTCACCCGTATTTTCTAGTAAAAGGTGGCTACGTAATTTTTTCTTTTGAGGGAAGGTTGCTATGTAATTAGACTACTCACTTAGGAATTGAGGTTGGCTTAATTAGTGAGCTTTCTTATCTTTTCTAGCAAAGTCTAGGGTTCAATTCTACCCCAAACATTTGCTTGGGATTCAAGAGGGGAGGGGGTTGGGGGTGTTTGGCTTGTAATGTGCCTCTAAGTGGGGGCTCTATGCGAGGACAGCCCATAGGATTTCTTCTTACCTTTAAAAAAAATTAGACTACTCACCTAGGGACAATTTTTGGTTATGAATCATTGTATCTTCGGTTTTTTCACCATATACCCCGACAAATTGGAAAATTCACCATATACCCTCAATGTTATAGATATGCACCATATACCCCTGAGTTTTCGAAAACGTTCACCATATACCCTTTTCCTAATTGCCGTTAACTCACCGTTAGCTTTATTTACGATATTACCACCATTAAACCCTAACCCTAAAATCTAATACTAATCCCTAACCCTAATCTTTCATCCCTAACCCTAATCTAACCCTAACCCACCACCACCCCTCTAACCCAACCCCCCCCCCCCCTCCCCCGCCACCGCGGCCCCCTCCCTCTCCCCGCCACCGCAGCCCCCACCCCATCCCCCTCCCCTTCCCCTCGATTTCCGTCGTTAACCCCCTCCACCTCCCCATCCCCTCCACCCCCCGAGTTATCACCGGTGACCATACCACGGCCACACCACCTGCCTTCCCACCCCCATTTCCCGGATTAAAAAAATCAATCCGGATTCAAAAACAACAACCCCGATTACGCCTTCCACCATTTAGGAGAGAGAAAAAAAAGAGCAAAATCGAGGAAGTTTCTTCTTCATCCCCGTTTGATGGATGCGCTTTACCTTACTCGTGGTTGAGAGATTCATTTTCCTCCTTCTTTAAAGCTCTCAACAATGGCGGAAGGTCCGGATTCTTCAACACCATCATCATCGCGACTGTTCCTGGCGAGATTGTTGGAGCGAAGACGCGACATTTACGTTGATCGAAGCGTGGGGACGAAGTACATCGAGCCGGTTTCGAATTCTACGGGGAGGGGTGGGGGTTGGTTTCGAATTCTACCTAGATTCGGGGGGTTGCGACGGGGAAATTGCTGCGACGGGGGGGGGAGGGGGAAATCGCTCGGGCCGGGGGAGGGGCGGGGGGCGGCGGGGGGGGGAGGGATGGGGGCTGCGACGGGGAGGGGGAGTGGGAGGGGGAAATCGCCGGCGGGGGGTTAGGGTTAGGGGGTGGGGTTTAGGGGTAGGGGTGGGTTAGGGTTATTGTTTAGGATTAGGGTTTAAATTTTAGGTTTAGGGGTTAATTGTGGCAAATTTGTAAATAAAGCTAACGGTGAGTTAACGACGGTTAGGAAAAGGGCATTTTGTGAACGTTTTTTGAAACTCAGGAGTATATGGTGAATATTTGAAACATTAAGGGTATATGGTGAATTTTCCAATTTGTCGGGGGTATATGGTGAAAAAACCGTTGTATCTTTATGCAATAACCCCGTCCACATGAGATGGACACTTAATAAATACCATAGGAGATGGATACTAAATAAATATAATAGATTTCTATACTAATTTGGATAACAATTGTGTGAATGTCATCTAGTATAGCTGGTAAAGTATTATAAACGTAGTATTTAAGATTTAGGATCAAATCATATCTATATTAAATTATTTAGTCTTGTAAATGTAGGATGGCGATTGATTTCTCATAATTGATTCTGGAGAAATCCAGATTTAGGCTATGATCTTTTGGACTGAATTAATGAAAGTTCAGTTCAGTTCAGACAAATTCAGTTCAATTCAGTTCAGTTAGTTTCCTCTCACAGTTTTAATAAAGTTCAGTTCGATTCAGTTCAATTAAGTTCACTTCACTTCATCCAAAAGAACAAAACCTTACTCTTCTCGGTAAAACCAAAAACATCAAGGAAAATAAAAAGGGAGTACAAGCCCAATATATGCTCTATATAAGTTACTTCCTCCGTCCCAAAACAGTCTGAACACTTTCCTTTTAAGTCTGTCCCAATTTAGTTTGAATATTTCCATTTTTGGCATGACCCTCCTATTATTATGTTGCTTCTTTTACAACCTTTTGGGCCTTTAGCCCACACTCTAACTTTATCAATAATAAACTACGTAACTTTATTTCTCTTTCAATAAAAAATACTCTACCAACTTCTATCACATCTTGTTTTTAATAAAATAATATTTGATAACTATAATACAATCTATACAGTTGTTCAGATCTTTCTCGAATGAATGGAGTATAAGTTATGACACTATATGACTATGCCTTTATCACTCTCTCCAAGGTATTCACCAGTACTACTGCTGTTTAAAAAGAAGGTATCCAATACTACTGAAATCCACCAAATTTTGGTCTCTGATTGGTATTGTTTTTTTTGTTGAAATCTCCCATTGGCATCTTCATGGAACAGTTAATGGTCATAAATATCTGGTAAGGGTCAGTCAATGATGCAGTCTCCAACAACATCAAGGCGAATAAGTTTGTTGTCTTGTTACCATTTATGCTGTAGATGGGGTAGATGTACAATAGAACCAGGGCTAGCAAAGATGATCTGTTTTGACCACACGACTCGAACCTAACATAAGTTGAGTGTTAATTTGATTGAAGGTAGGAAGTGTAAATTCCTTGAAAATTTATTTTCCCATGTAATTGTATTTACTAGGAATTGTTAAATGTTGTTTGGTGATTCACGGGAAATGAAAATTCCCATCGGAATTTCCACTTACTTTGGTCCTCCTAGGTAAGTAATTTCCTCCATTTTGTGGGAAATTTAACTTCCTATAAATTTCTACTCCCATGAATTTGTCAACCAAACAACACCAAAAAATTCCAATTTCTATGAATTCTAACTTCCTATGAAAACAATGTCAACCAAACAACACCTAAGTGGGTTAATAGTGGAATTTTCAACCAACTCACTCAGATAGATCGAATTGATCTTTTTTGGAGAATTAGATGGTCAGACACGATTGATCTGATAAATCAAACTGATTAGGTTAGTATTGACAAATTTTAATATGATAATAGTACTTCTTTTTAACCTTAAACACACATAATTCTATAGTAAAAATATTCATATATGGACCTGTTTGACATAACTGTTAGTTTACTCTTTGGTTTTATGAAGGTAAAAGTCATAAAATATACAACGTATAATAAATTTAAAATTAGTCATACTTATACTAAATCTGTCAATTTTGAGAACCTGACAACAACACATTAAAATACGTCCCATAATATAGTGCTTGTTTTTTTACACAATCTCCAAGATGGACTTTTGACCTTCAATATATTTAATTCTTTATTAATAAAAAAATATAAAAAGTTAATATTATGAAACTACACATAAAAGGCGAATCTAACAAGATCCCACGAAAGATGTTTTTTATATATACTAATGGGAATATTTGTTTAAAGATTTTAAAGCCAATTCACCAAAATGAAACAAGCACTATATTATGTATAATTTAATGAGTTCTATGAGTAAATCTAATTATTCCACCGAGGTAAAATTGAGATTTTCAACCTTTTTATTAAATAACCTAAATATGATTTGAAAATTTTAAACCCATTTATTATCGATCCGAAAACAAACCCATCCCAATTTCCCACATACCCGCCCTAAGTAGAACCCAAAATCAAGGTTTCTTTCATCACCGTCATACTTGAAATTAAAAATAGGGGAAAAGAATTCCATCTTAAGTATGATTTCGTAAACTATCCCATCTTTACCCGTCTCCTCTGTAAGTCCTTTTCGTTCTTCCTTTTCTTCTCTGTAGAGAAACTTATTTCTTGTATTTAATACCTGTAGAAACAGTCTTAATGGCGTTTACCAATTCAATTAATTATATATGTATTAATTCTTATTCTATGGTAGTTGATATTTCTGTTAGTCCTTTTCCTGAATAGTTCTTAAACTAAGTGGTGGGGCATGTTTTTTCAAGTCATATTATTGCCACTTCTGTCTTTCTGTTTTCCAGATTTTGTGTTAATTTGAAATTGTAGTATTTCTGATCTCCAAGTTCTTGAATTTTTCTGGGTGTCTGCTAATTAAGTAATTTAAGGTTTGTGTTGGCATTATACTTTGATTACTTTGATGGGTTTTCTTTAAATTTTGGTTATTTTCTGTGATTCTTGAGATTCTGTAGTATTTCTGATCTTCCAAGTTCTTGAATTTTTCTGGGTGTCTGCTAATTAAGTAATTTAAGGTTTGTGTTGGCATCATACTTTGATTACTTTGATGGGTTTGCTTTAAATTCTTGTTATTTTCTGTGATTCTTGAGATTTCTACGTTAATCTTGTGTTAAACTTGAAAAAGAATATAAATTTGGAAAGATTTTCTGTTATGATTTACCTCTACAAATAAAGATAATGTTTGGGGAATGAAGATTATTCATAATTGGGTTTAGTGGAATGTTTCTTTTGATTTGGATTATGGTTTGTCAGCTTTGATGATTTTTATGATGTGTCATAGTACAATTTTGAGTTCACTAGTGTTTACTTTGAATGGGTGCATTAAACTGCCTATACATCATCATTTGGGATTACCCACCTTTTAGCAAAAGACAAGGTTGTAGTTATTGGAATTGCTTTACAGATCACAAAAAGCATAAACATCTCCCTTTCCCACTTATCAAAAATGTATCCCTCATTCTTCCCATGTCTCTTAGACTCTTACCATTTGATATCTTTTAACCTAAATCTCGCTTCTCCGGCCACCGTTGGTCATTATTTGTCAGCCACCAGATGCACACCTAGGGCTAGTAGTATCATCCAGTTCCTTCTCTCCTTAGGTTCCACTCTAATTAGTTAATTCAATTGTTTTCTAATGTTGAAATTCTGTATTTCCTGTGGCTATCATCGTGTCAAATCGAATCGATTTTATGTCTCCTTCTTCTGCTTGCTCTCTAGATTTTTGTTTATCACCGTATCAGCTTGAATTCGTTCCTCTTCATGTTTTTTTCAATTATATAATTTGGTTTTGGCTTGTTAATTGCAGCATTCATCCTCTTTGATTCTTCAAGTCATTGCTTGGTTACTGTTACTGTTACTGTAGCGAATTTTTTTAGACAACAAGTCATCGAAATCAAGATACCAAGGTATTCTTCTCATCTTATATTCCACCAGTTCAATGTTTTACTGGATTATATACAGGATTCTGATTGAAGTTTGTCAAAAAAAAAAATTTGAGGGAAAAAGTTTGTCATTTTATTTAGCTGTAATATTAGCTCTAGATATTGATAAATTTATCTTATCTTTTTGCAGTTGTATGAAAAATATTTTGACTTCTAAATTTTAATTGATTTGTTGTGTGCAAAAGAAAATCAATTTATTAGATTATTAAGTATGACACCATGTTGTGGGTTCTCTTTAGACTCGGTTAAACCACTCAGTTTTGTCGCTCGACTCCTTCAGTTTTTGTCTCTCGACTCCTTCAGTTTTGTCTCTTGACTCCTTTCTTCAGGACTTTTCAGTTCTCTCTATTGGAATTAGATTTATGTCTTGAGTGTATGACATCGTTATATCTGGAAGTTTTCATTTCATTGGAGCCAGGATCCTGAATTTGCTATATTAGAATGGTTTCGAATGATATTCCATTCGAAGTTAGAATTTTGCATTATGTATTAGCAATTTTAGTGGATCAATTAATTCTTTCTTTGGTGTGGTAGTTACCTTGAAGGCAATCTTGGCGATCAATTAATTCGAGATTGCATTCTTGATATTCGTAGAGGAGAAGATTCTTTCATAAATACCCTCCTATCAGCTAAGAGAAGCATACTTCTCTCAGGTTAAGCACGGGTTTCATAATTTTCGCTTCTTTGTACCATGAGCCCTTCTTCTAAATCTTTCCCTATAAGGCCATAACAAGAAAGATCTTGGGCTTATCTGGATCTTCCCGGCTATTCTTACGTCTGTTCTATGCTCAAATGTCTGTGACTTGGATGAACTTTTCTTTGTCTTCTCTTAGGAACTATTGTTTCTTCATAATTTCCCCTGAAAAGTGGCTTTAATCATTGGATATTTGTTTGGTCAGTTTTTGAATAAAAACTTTTTGTGCCCCCTCACTATTTGGCAAGAGTTAATAGCTACAATTTCAAAATAGCATGCCAAGAGGGCAAAGGTGGACACATCAAAAGCAATGAAATTTGGATTACAAATTGCGCTCTTAGGTTAGGGTCACATAGCCTCTCTCTCTTCCGTAAAGCTGTTGTGACAGTCTTGCATTGCTAGTTGTTTTTTTGGTTTGGAGTTATTGATCAGACCTCATTTGCTATGGTTGATGTTCTTTTTGACTCCCATCCTGTTGTATTAAACGTGTTGATATAGTGAGGCCTCTATTGTCTGTTTGTTGCTGAGCTACGAAGAGATTCTGTTTGTTGAAACTTTTTTATCCCCTCAGTATTCACGAGTATGTCATAATTTTGGTGTGTCATTAGAATGCAATTGTGCATGTTCCATTATTCACTGTCCATTGTTAGAGTCATTTAAGGGCTCTTTTAGGAACAAAATAGTTGAGTTTATTGGACTTCTATTCATACCAATATATATTATTGAGACGTCTGGGGAACAATTGGACACCATTACATGTCCTCACATAGTATATGCTAACACGGCGTCATGTAAGCTACTAAGCTCTGACATACCATTTCTCTTTCTAACTAAAATGACCCAAAAAGTTATGCACGAGGTTTTGATCCCTTGACCATGTACTTGAAATATCATCATTCTACCACCAACTTACCTAACCTATAACCGAAGTTCAAATCCAACTAAGAAATGCTTTTGCCTTCTTTAAAAATTTGATAAAAAAAAGTAAATAGCAATGAGCACTCCCTACATAGAACTAAAAAGCCAAAGTCAAGGCTGATAACAACTGGCCCTATGAAAACATAAGAACATATTGGACACTGAAACGTAGGCATCAAAAATATACCTGGGGAATTTCTCGGGATCACAAGCTAGTTAGAATCTAATATTTTGATGGCTTCATCCACAACAGTGCTTGGGAGAGGCTAAGCCCTAAACAAATAGCTAGGATGGCTAACAAGATAGTGGTCAGGCTTAAGCAACTAGCACATTCAGACAAGTTGCTGTATCTTGAGCTGGTTTTTCACAATTTTTATGGTAGTCACAACCCTCCATGTAGTGAGCCACACTGGGATACAACCTTCACTCTTGGTCCAGCCTGAGTTTCTGGATGACTGTGTCATTATGGGTAGAGGTAGCTGTTGCTTAGGCCTCCTGAACCTCAAATCACCTAGATGACAGTGGCCGGATCGCATATAGGATAATCCTCTGTGAGTGAAAGACTTGTATCATATATCCAGACACCTGCTAATCTAATTAAGAAACAGTAGGCAACTTTTCTTTCTCTTAGTATCCTCAACTAAGCATTTGTTGTTTGGCTTTTTGGCTGAGCTTGCAAGGTAAAGAATTTCAGAGGACTCAAGCCTTTGTTTCAACTTTCAAGCATATGAATTGGTTCAATATTAATATCGATTATACATCAGTGGATGCTATTGATGATACATAAGACTCAATGTCTTGATATCTCTCAAGCAGCTCAGTTTTAGTAGACCTTTTGAGCTGTGTAAGTTTGTGGCTCTTTTCATTCCACCTCACCTGGAGGTTGCACGAATCCCCTGTAGAGATAATGAGCACCAAATCCCATACCGATATAAACATCAAAGGTGGCTTCTAAAGTAGGTACTTGGGCTTGAGCATTTTGTGCTTCTCACATTAGTTAATTCCTGAAAAATTGAATGTAGCAAGTACTCGTGCTGTGTCCTTTGTGGCTTTGTAGAAATTCTTTATGTTGTTTTTACTTTTGTACTTCTCTATTAGGGGTCACAAATATATGCCCTTTATACTTTTATAAACCATAAAGGATAGGTGCCTATGGTGTAAATTTTATTCGAGGTCTTTCTGTATCTTCTTCAGTGAACTGAAATTACATGGCTGTTATTTCTAATTTCTGCCTATGCTCTTCAGATGGATTGCTTGTGATTGTTATGCATGTTTGTTTTTATCATGGTTGTGAAATATCAATGTGATCAGATTATACTTTTATTGATTAGTTTGTTGAATGCTTAGACTGTATTTCCTTTCCATTGACCCCTGATTTTTATTTAGATGGAAGCAAATAATTCTCATGATGGCCACAATGTTGAAATCGGCAGAGGTCATGCTCTTGAGGAGGGACGCTTTGGAGGAGGAAACAAGTTTTGTGGGGAAGTACATTGTGAATTTGAAAGTGCTGGAACAAACTCAGCAGATGCTGCAGAGAGATCAGCTTCAATGCGGAAGCTTATTATTGCTGTTGTTATGTGCGTCATATTCATGACCGTAGAAGTTATTGGTGGGATCAAAGCCAACAGTCTTTCCATTCTAACTGATGCTGCTCATTTGCTGTCCGATGTTGCAGCTTTTGCTATTTCTTTGTTCTCTTTGTGGGCAGCAGGCTGGGAAGCTACCCCTCGTCAGTCTTATGGGTTTCTTAGAGTAGAGATATTGGGTGCACTGGTCTCCATTCAGCTTATATGGCTTCTTGCTGGCATTTTAGTTTATGAAGCCATTATCAGACTCATAAATGAAGCTGGTGACGTTAATGGCTTCCTTATGTTTGTGGTCTCTGCCTTTGGTCTAGTTGTAAACATAATAATGGCCCTTGTATTGGGTCATGATCATGGTCACGGTCATGGTCACGGACACGGGCACAGTCATGATCATGGTCACGGGGATATTGAGCGCAGTCATAGTCATACCCACAACCACGGAGTGATAGTAACCGCAAGTCCCCGTCATCAGCACACAGAAGAGGGACATCACCATACTCATGAGCATCATGATCATACAGAACCACTTCTTAATAACTCTCATTGTGACAATGAACACAACCAAAAGGGAGGGAATGTGAAGAAGAAGAGGAATATAAATGTTCAAGGTGCTTATCTGCATGTTCTTGGTGATTCGATCCAGAGTGTTGGTGTAATGATTGGAGGAGGAATTATTTGGTATAAGCCAGAATGGAAGATAGTTGATTTGATCTGCACCCTCGTGTTTTCAGTTGTTGTTCTATGGACAACTATCAAAATGCTGAGAGATATACTTGAAGTCCTGATGGAAAGCACCCCTAGAGAGATCGATGCAACTAAACTGCAAACTGGATTGCTAGAGATGGAAGAAGTAGTAGCTGTCCATGAGCTTCATATATGGGCCATTACTGTGGGAAAGATTTTGTTGGCTTGCCATGTCAAAATTACCCCTGAAGCTGATGCAGATCTGGTACTGGACAAAGTTATAGATTACATAAGGAAAGAGTACAACATCAGCCACGTTACTATTCAAATAGAACGTTAACTTGCTCATTGATGATCTCAGAGTTTTCTTAGCTACAGTTAGTTTCAGTATTGTCTCTTAAGTAGTCGTTTAGCACTTAAGCTACATGTAGCCTTTCTTTAGTGAGCAGAAAAATTCGCCGAGTCTGTTGGCTATTGTCCATGCTATTGCTAGACATACAATCCTTCATTGTTGAACATATGAATGAGAAAACTCTTTTTCTTTGCTGATGTCTACTCTATTGTCTTCAATCACCTTTGGCTTTATAGCCCCACTTCTAATTGAAGCTGCAGGCAGCTGGGATAGGAAGAGTCAACTGTATGTGATGATATTTCTTGCATAATGCCCGTTGATCTGTGGGACCTACAACAGCTAGTCTGACGATCATGGATGACTTAAATCTGCTTCTCATCAGGTACTTCCTATTCAGTTATCAGTCACAGTTAACATGATCTCCTTTTCTTCTTCATATGGATGGTAGATCCGCTGGCGTTTTTCATGTGATGGAGCTACCATCAACCCATCTGAGATACCTCACGTTAAACATCAACCTTTAACAATTTCCACAGATAACTTGTTTATTCCATATTGGTTTATATCTCTTTCACGAGTTAGATGAATTTAATTTCTGTTATTTTATTTTTTTTATTGGTAAAGTGGGACCTTGATCAAACCTCAATCCTTATGGTTTAGTAAACACGCTAATTGCGATCCCTTCTTTTGGTAAAATGAGATGTGTTTCCTCCATCTTGATAAGCTTGTCATTGTTGAATGGCTAAGTTTATTTCTTCGTACGTACACTTGATCATCTTGATGTCTTTGTTCATTGTACAGCAAAGGAGGCCATGCTGATTTTCAACCAGAAGAAAGAAGATAAGAACCTATCGGAGACACCAGAAATCGCACCTTCTTGGATAGAAGATAAGATATGTTAGCCCCCCTTTCCTCCCCCTCAAGATATATCAAAAATGACTTTGCTTAAGATTTATTTTGAACTAATTATCTTTGTGGTAGGTGCAAATTTTGGTGTCATTGTCAAGGAAACAAAGGGGGGAAGTGGGAAAAAAAGCATCTCTTCTATGTACAATGTGTTTCCATTCTCAAGGTGGGTCCAAAGACCAAAACACTTGCAGATTAGCTCAAAAAGAAATACTTGCCTTCTTTAGTAGGGAAGCTAATAGTAGTTCTTATTACCAGTCCTTTGGCCCCCTATCTGACTTCACAAACATCAGCTTAAAACATACCCCTTGACTTCTCATGAACTTCCTACCACCCCCACCTACCTAGTCTGTGTAGCAAACTTTTGGGCTGACCAAATTTATGGAACTAGTGAAGGAAAATTAATGCTAGTCTTTGATTGTTTGTTAATAATTTGATAAAATCACCTTATCGTTACATGATTTTGTATTATAGTTTGAGTCAGGCTATCTGGCAAACTGTTCTCCACCGAATATGTAAGGAGGCATTTTGGTAAATTTAAGCATTTTTGTTGGTCAAGCACTGTTCTCTGTTTACTTCTTTTTTTTCTAAAGCTTCAGTTTCGTCGATTTTCGAGAGGAGGGAACAGTTAGATTTATGTAGTTTCCAAGATATTTATATCAGTTATTTGTTCAGAGCCTAGGATTCTGCATCTGTTTCTGTCTGTAAACTTTGTTTTAGAAGTCATTTTCTTACTAATGCTACCAAAGTTTTCCTTCTTTTATAAACATACACAGACAATATATCGCCGACTTGAGTTACCAATGTGAAAGAGACGAGTTTGAGGTTGTGGAATGTAATAGGGTTGGTTTAATTAGATGCAAAGAAGTAAGATATGTGTTGAGGATAGTAGTTATCAAGAAGAAAGGGATGAGTGGAAGAAAATAAAGACCTGCCTTATAAGACATTACTGGTACTACTGCCTATGTATGTGCATTCCTGCAACATGCAGCAGTTGCTGGTGGGGTGGGGGCTGATAGTAACCTGGGTTTTTGGAGCAATTATACAAGTAAAGAACAAAATTATCAATGAATTGTGTCGTTTTTAGGAAAGGTTTGTCTCTACTAGGCTTTATAAATTTTCAGAATCCAAGATTGTTATAATTATTCTTGAATTTTGATGGATTAACTGATTGGTATCTTAAACTTATGTTGTCTTTGGCTTGATCTTTTCAATAATTCTTTCGCGAGAGGCTCAATCAATGAACTAATTTGTGATGGATTAACTTTGAGGATAGTTTTTGGTCGGATTAACTTGATAGAAAATATAAAACCGTCATTTGTTGCAAATCGTACTGATTTCAATCAATGAACTAATTTGTGATGGACGGATTTATTGTAAAATATATGGGGGAAAAATCGGTTCTAAACCTTCAAGAGGGAAGAGATAAAACTATGGGTAGAAACATTCACAAGTAGAGAAAGGAAGGAAATGTGGTGTGAGATTTAACTTAAAATCTTATAAGAAAAGAGAAAATTGGGGTTTACTGTCCTTAAGAAAGGATGGTGGCCGCCTTAGACCGACAAAGAAAAACAAGGTTTTCAGGGAGAGCAGAGAGGAGAGAGAAAAGGGAAGTTTGGCTTGATATATAGTTAATTAAGAAAACTATGTGCTCCAAAGCACATTTTTTAGGGAATGTTTTATATTTGCATAATTGCTCATTTGAGCAAAATACGTGATAAATGTGCAAAAATAATATCTTTGAGAGCATAATTCCGAGTGCTTCCGAAAGCACCTAAGAATTTATAACATCTTGAGGAGATTGTCATTTGTCAAAATCTCACAAGTCTAATACCCTTCCCCTTTAATCTTGAAGAGTAGTGCTTTTCACATTGATAGGTTTTCCTGTTGAGGAACTTCGGGCTTCTTGTGCTTGTCACTGTGTTGAATAATTGATGTCAAATTCTGTTTGATTTCAACAGCTTAAAACCTTAATTCTGCAAAATTATTAGAAGGAACTTGTCTTAAATGTTATGCAGATAAGTCAACCGTTGACATTTTTTTAAAAAAGGGGGTCAATTTGTGATATACCTTGCTCCTATTGGGTGGTGTAGATACTAGTGGTTTTTATGGTCTATATAATAACAAGGTCAAAATGAATCCTAACTTGATGAGGTATAATTTCATAGGATCCCCACTATAATTAAAGCCATTTATTCTCAACTAGTAAGGCCAAAAATTGAATCATACAGTCCTTTTTAAAATTTTTCTTTTGTTAAAAAAAGTCTTTTAAATTTGTCTATTCCTAGATTTCATCAAATTACACCTCGATTCTTTTTGGATATTCTTGTATAATTTTCTTTAAAGATAACATTATAATGTTTGAAAATCATATTACTATTCCTTTCTCTAATAAGTAGGCTATGTTTTTGAATCTATTCCAAAATTTACTTCGCTTGAAAAAAATTAAAATTAAATCTTCCCTAAATATTAAAGCCATTGTTGAATTTAGTAAACCATTATATTTTATTAGTTCCAATGTTGTTTTTACTATTACCTTCCTAATAATTTCAAAATATATATAGTATAAATCTTCTAACATGAAAAGGCGACTCATGCAATAGCTAATCTAATTAGTAATTTTGATCTTTACATAATTGAGGATATAATCGTTGTTGACAATCAATCTTGAATGAAAACTAATGACATGGCTCTAATCCGGAGAAAAAGAAAACTAATGAAGTTCTAGTAAACATTCATTAACAAAAGATAAATCAATTTTGTATAGATAATTCATGAGCAAATACTTCCTCTGTTTCAAAATACTTGATACACTTTGGGCATGCTTGCCAACGCATAACTTTAACTATTAATATCTCTAATTTCCTACGTGTAATGATTATAAAAAGTTGACATTCTGAAAGTATATATTGAGACGAATCTAACAAGATCCTACCTGACTATATTTTTCCTTACGTAAAAATCACAAAACTCATTCAAAGGAGACCGTGTAAATACTACAAAAGTCAAATCGTATCATTTATTTTGAAACTGAAGAAGTACATTGATACGTAGAGTAAGGAGGAGATCTAATATCAAATATGGACTGATTTTATAAAAACATTTACTCCTACTTATTATTTAGCTTTATTTTAGCCAAAAAGAAATTGTACAAGTGATTTGATTGTACCTAGTATCGGGATCTACACGAAAGTGTACAGTGAAATGCCAATGTTAACTTTGTTCTTCCCGTTTGGAGAAGTGGAGTTTATTGACATCATGCGGCCATTGATCCAGTTTTTTTTAAGCTAGGTCCCATCAACTTGTTTCTTCTCCTTTCCGACATGATCATCTCATAAAAAGCCCACATCATGTAATTTTTGGCTCTATACCTTTTCTTATTTTTTTTTTCTATTTTCTCCCCCCAATGATTATGAGAGGCAACGATAATATATATGAAGAGATATTATTAGTGTATGAATCCAATTTGAAGATCTAGATTAATTAATGGATTTCTTAGTTAATGTCATCTTGTGGTTTATTACTAACAAGTTGTTATGTGAGATTTGACGAATTAGCACTTTGGAGTACTAAACAATATTATGCATCGGTCTTGTGTTTTTTAATTATGTGGAATGGTCTAGCATAAGAATTGAGAAAATCAATCGTAAGTAGAGACGATCTTGGTTTACATAGCTAGATAGAACATTGGAAATTTTTCAGAATCAAATAATAGTCACGTGATGTATTATTATTTTTATATTATCGGATCACTTTTGGTCGTGCTTCCATTAGTGTCCACAATGTACATAAATAGGGTGTATGTAACTTCATGCTCTTAAAGGTTTGGTTTAATTTGTTTTTATTAATGAGTTTACAAAATCATTTTCTCGCTTGTTTGTATTATATATGGATGAAATTTTGCCTTTTGGATTTTATGTAATTGTTCATTTTTTTGTGGTTATTCACAGACCCAAAATTTCCTTTCTAAATTCCACGAGAATTGATTCCCTAGAAACCCTCAAATGGATAGTGATGCTCCCACCTAAGTAGTACTCAATTTTTAATTATCGTAAGTTATGTTTTCTTCAAACTTGTGGTTTTATCTTATTGAATGCCAAAATTGGTCTTTCTCAAAGTCACAGTCAACATATTAGATATACTCTTCGATGGCATACATTTAACGTAAATGGTTTAATTTTAATGAACACCATATGGAGTATTAATTTTGACGGTAATTTGTTTAGATTCATATATATCTCCCTCCGTTTTCTTTTGTTAATCTCATTTGGAATCTTGATACTTTTCACAAGTAGTGAAAATCTTCTAAATTATTCTCAATATATAAAACAAAATAGAGTGACGTGGGATCTTATTTGTTCCGTCTTAATGAGAACTGTATTAATATTCAATCGTTATAATATTTTACTTATATGCAATGAAAAATATTTATAATAATCAAAGAAGTGCATTGGCAAACGCGTAATTCAAAACATGAAGAATAAAAGAGAACGAATGGAGTATGATGTGATGATAAGAATTTTCGACTTAGGGTCCGTTCTGTTCAACTTATTTTTACTTATATAAGATTTTATAAGATCATATAAGATCAGATAAGATCAGATAAAATAAGATGTTAGACACACTCAATAAACTATCTTATAAGATAAGATAAGATAAGATAAGATAAAATAAGTTGAATCAAACGGACCTTAAGATTATGTTCTGTTCAACTTATTTTGTCTTATCTTATCTTATCTTATCTTATAAGATCTTATAAAATCTTATCTGATCTAATCTTATCTTATCTGATCTGATCTTATCTTATCTTATTTTATCTTATCTTATCTTATCTTATAAGATAGTTTATTGAGTGTGTCTAACATCTTATTTTATTTTATCTTATCTTATCTTATAAGATCTTATATAAGTTAAAATAAGTTGATCAGAACGGACCCTTATTGAAAGACATTTGTTTTATTAGATCATAAACTTAAATATTAAATTTATACGAATATACTATTTCATTTTTGTAAGTTCTACTCCCTTTTAGTATATGTATTATTTGGTAAACTTTTTTCTCCCTTTTATCCTCCAAAGTATCACAACATATTCACTTGTACTTTTCTTTCCTCATCAAAAGAGTCATGTGAGATGACTAAAAAGAAAATTTTACTCTGACTCATGATCAAATATATCACAAAATTAGGTCACACCATTACCAATTGGGGTTTTGTTCACTGTGTGAACAAATGATGAGAAAAAAAGTCATGAGAATTTTGAACCAGTATAATTTCGACACATGTGCATCAACTTTTTAGATTTTATTGGCTTTTTCATTCAAAAACTTGTTGGCTTTTTCATTCAAAAACTTAAAATTGCTATATTTGAAAAAAACACATATTAAAGAAAATAAAAAACGATTTTTTCACCATATACCCCTGACAAATTTTTTTTTGCACCATATATCCTTTCAACTTTTGAAATTCACCATATACCCTCCACCTTTCAAAAAATACATCGACCTACCCTTAATGACTAACGGCGTTAAACTCCGTTAGTCATTAAGCCCTAAACCCCCTCTAACCCTAATTAACTAACCTAAATCTAACCCTAACCCCTAATCTAATACCCTAACACTAACCCTAACCCTAAACACCCCTCCCCCACCCTAACCCTAAGTAAACCCTAACTCTCTCTCTAACCCAGCCCACCAGCCCCCCCAACCCAACCTAACCCCACCACCGGCCCCTAACCCAACCCAACCCCACCCCCACCAACCCCCAACAACCACCGCGGCCCCACGGCCCCCCCCACAACCACCGCAGCCCCCACCCTCCCTCCCGCACCCCCGCAGCCTCGCCGGCCCCTACCCCAATCCCCCACCCTCGCAGCCCCAACAACCCTTCATCGCCCCCCCCCGCGCCCCCACCCCTTCGATTTTCGCCTTCATCCCACGATTTTCGCCCCCACCCCACTTATTTTCGCCCCTCATCGATTTTCTCCCCAACCCAACCCTCCTTCCCCCACCGATTTTCACCCCGACCCCACCGATTTTCGTAACGGTGTTGATGATGATAATGAATTGCGGCCCAAAATGAACCGCATGTGGGGAGGGGAGAGGGAGGGGGGTTCGCGCAGCAGGGGAAGGGGAGGGGAGGGGGTCGGCGGGGAAGGGGAAGGGGGTCGGTGGGGGAAGGGGAAGGGGGGTGGAGGTGGTGACGGGGTGGTGGTGCGGTGGGGGGGTAAGGGGTGGGGGAGGGGTAGTTAGGGTTAGGGTTAGTGTATTAGGTTAGGGTTAGGGTTAGGGTTAGGGTTAGGGTTAGGATTAGGGTTTGATTTAGGTTTGTTAATTAGGGTTAGAGGAGGATTAGGGCCTAATGACTAACGGAAGTCTAACACCGTTAGCCAAAAGGGTAAGTCGATGTATTTTTTGAACGGTGGGGGGTATATGGTGAATTTCAAAAGTTGAAAGGGTATATGGTGTAAAAAGAAAATTGTCAGGGGTATATGGTGAAAAAACCGAATAAAAAATACCATTAGTCATAACTATTTAAGATCTATAAATAGAAGCCCAATTTATTACTTATTTCGGTTTTTTCACCCAGTACCCCCGAGTTTTCAAAAAATTCACCTGGTATCCCCCATGTTTTCAAAATTCACCAGGTACCCCTCAGTTTTATGTAAATACACTGAAATGCCCTTAATGACTAACGGCGTTAACCGCCGTTAGTCATTAACCCTAATTTTTTGTTTTAACCCTAATTAACCCCCTAATGCTAACCCTAATCATAATCCCTAAACCTAACCCTAACCCTAAACCCTAAACCTAACCCTAAACCCCCTCCCCCACCCTCCCACCACCCCCGCACTCCTCACCCACCCTCCCACCACCTAGAAGCCCCCCCCCCCGCCACCCCCAGCCCCCCCCCCACACCCGCGCCGCCCGTAGCCCCCCCCCCCACACCCGCGCCTCCATGATCCCCTCCCCCACACCCGCGCCCGCAGCCCCCTCCCCCCCCACCCCCGTCCATTTCCGCACTACCCCCCTCCACCCCGTTGATTTTCGTGGAATTTTGACCAGGCCAGTCGCGAGTCCCCACCCTCTCCCTCCCCTTCCACCATCTCGCCGAAGACTTCGCAGGCGCTTTCGAACACCGTAATCACTTGCCCGTCGATTTTCCCTTTGCTCGCAATCACGCCTCCTCACAATACTCCTCTTTCTTTCGCTCTCTCCCCCGTTTGCTTTGCGGTGGATTAGGGGTGGGGGCCTGGCGGGCGGCGGGGGGTGGGGGATGGGGCGTCGCGGGGGGGGGGGGAGACGTCGCTGGGGGTAGGGGGGAGGCCGCATGGGTTGAGAGGGCCGCTAGGGGTGACCGCAGCAGGGGGTGGTGGGAGGGGGGGGGGTGGGTGGGAAAGGTTAGGGTTTAGGGTTAGGGTTAGGGTTAGGGTTAGGATTAGGATTAGGGTTTAGGGTTTAGGGTTTAGGGTTATGGGTTAGAGTTAGGATTTGGGGTTAGGGTTAGGGTTAAGGTTAGGATTAGGGATTAATGACTAACGACGTTAACCGCCGTTAGTCATTAAGGGTATTTGAGTGTATTACAACAAAACTTGGGGGTACCTTGTGAATTTTGAAAACACGGGGGGGTACTAGGTGAATTTTTTGAAAACTCGGGGGTACTGGGTGAAAAAACCGTACTTATTTTAATACACTTTTGAACATTTTTATTTTCTATTCTAAATGTGATGGAGCATGGTAAAAAGTAGGCGAGAGAAGATGATGAATTTTTTTTAGGTCATGAGTAAAATTGATTTTGGGACTTCATGAGTTATCGTGCTTTTTTGGAGGATGAAAAAGAGGGATGACCATATTTTTTTTCACAAGTCTTAACCAACTAAAAAGCTATGGAATGATCCATTTTCCCTCTGGTTATTAAAGGTATGCTAAGTGAATTAAACTTAAGGGAAATGAAGGGAGTACAAGGGTGAATATTTCACGGTTACAAAATATCAAGTGTGGCTTACTTTTTAAGAATGAAATGACGTTATTTATGAGTGAGATAATTTTGGGCAGATAATATCTAATTAGACAAGCACTTAAGATATAACCCATCACTTATTTAAACTTATATATAAATTTAACTGAACTTAATTTGCTGAAATAAGTCAAAATAAGTTGAATAAAACACTTCCTATACTGATAGATATGTGTGTGTATATCTATATATGGAAAGTTTAGTAAGCATTAATATAAAGGATTATCAATACTTTCCTAAAATGAACACTACCTAAACAAAAGGATATATGGATAAATTTGCGTGATTGCGTCAAGCATGTATATAAAGGGAAGAAAATTGCGCATATGATTCCACCATGCTCCAACTCGAATATGGCTCAACAAAATCTATTAAAATATGGTTTTACATCGTCTAAAAAAGATAATGATGTATGAAAGTACCCATCACTTGGTGGCTAAAATGGAATATAGTGAGAAAATAGCAACAAGAAAAATTGATGGGCAAGGGAAGAAACTGTAACAAATTGATCAAAATTGTAACATCAAAACAAAAAGAAAATACTACCATCCACCATGTGAACTCTATCCATGGCCTAAATCATAGTATAAAATCCATGGAAAAAGGAGGGGTTTCCCTAATTAGCTCTTGTTTCTTGCAACTAGACATTAAGGTGAACCAGATCTCCTATAAATAATAACACTAATGCGTTTGTCATGTAAATTTGATATTTAATGAACTTTTGTTTTTCAGATTTGGAACAAAGAAACTCTCGCCAAAGACGAATTATTGTAGATTTTGTGTAGAACGAAACCACAAGATTATGATAATCAACACTACCTTTCTTTTCAAGTTATTGGAATCACTACCTTTGTTTGTTTTTTTTTTAAATTTAACTACCTTTGTTATTTCAAAAGTGGTATTATTGATACCTTATAACGGATTCCGTTCAATTTCTCATCCAGTGGGGCCCACTTCTTATTTACTGACTTTCAATTCATCTCAACAGCTCGAAATTGCCTCATTTTTTTCTTTTCAATCTTCACTTTTCACCTTCATCTTCACTGCCATTGATTACTCTCACCCACCTCCATCTCATTCTCTCTATATCTGACCAGTTCCTACCATCTTCATCACCATATCATTATACAGAAGAAAGGAGTGAGGCACCACATCATTATTTGACCTATCACTGCCATCCTCAAACTAGGATTTTGACCAACATTTTGAAACACAAAGTAGATCAATTTCCCCCAATTCTATGAACCCTAAATTGCAATTCGAAAAACTAATCTTCACTTTGTGCCAGCAACCCTAATCAAATCAAATTAAATCCCTTAAGCAACTAATTGCAGCGACGCATAACCCCATAATTGGCAAACCCTAACCCCAATTGAATCTTTAAAAGAAAATTTGAGAGAGATTGGGGGTGATATTTAATGAAACTTACCAATTTGTTATTAGTTCAGTTAATTAAGGAATAAACTGAAAAAGAAAAGAGTGAAAATTGAAATAAAAAACAATAAGTGGGCCCCACAATACGGAAAATTTGACGGCAACCGTTATAAGGTAGCAATATTCTAATTTTTAAAACAACAAAGGTAGTTAAATTTAAAAAAATTTAACAAATGTAGTAATTCCAATAACTTGCAAAAAGAAAAGTAGTTTTTACCAAAAAATCCTAACATTAAGTAGACCATGTACATATCAGTTTATGGTGAAGGTCCTACACACACTACGAATTATAAAATAACCTAATTAATGTCTTTGTTAATATACAAGAAGTAATCTTTAATCGAACTTACACTTGATTCTAGACGTAGGGTATGTTCGGCAATAACATTTTAAGTAGCTTTTAGTGTTTGGATGAATTCAAAACTCTAATAATGGTGAAAAGTAGTGTTTATCTGGTTGAAAAAGTTTTTGGTGTTTGAACTAATGTTATGAAAAGACATAAATATTAGCTTTTGTGGTTGAAGTAGCTTTTGAAGATTGAATATAACTTATATTTGTTATTTTTACGGAAAATTATCACAAAAGCAATTTTCAAAGTCAAACGCTAACATCTAATATACGATAACTAACAAAGTAACAACTTATACAACCGCTACTACTATAACTAACAACTACCATAAGACTACTTTTGGTTTTCAACGCAATAAAGTAGAGCTGATCAACTCAGTCCGGTCCGACCCGGTTTTTTTTTTGGTCAAGCCAAAAAAGACTTTTCAGTCTTATTTTTTTGACCGACCTGATTTTGGCCCGAAAGACCGCTCGGACCGGCCCGAAATAACGGGCTCTGGGCACAAAATTTTGTCCCGACCCGAACCCGACCCGGTCCGGCCCATGATCACCTCTACAATAAAGTGGTGCAATGAAGATTCAGGTGGACCGTGGAATTTAAGTTTCCAATTAAACTTCATTCGTAATGTGCGGAAGCAAAGCAATGGTTGAATGTTTCAATCTCTCACAAAGGACGTGGTGCCAAGCAGGGTCTAGTGAGAAATGTGGAGTTCCCTGCGTGGATGTGATTTTACTCCATCCTTTGAATCTACCCTGGTTCTTTTCTTTTTATCTCGATGTGTAATAGGGTTCT
Organism: Beta corolliflora; assembly: GCA_947648045.1. Classification (NCBI taxonomy): domain Eukaryota; kingdom Viridiplantae; phylum Streptophyta; class Magnoliopsida; order Caryophyllales; family Amaranthaceae; genus Beta; species Beta corolliflora. The sequence goes on from CANSZD010001008.1 coordinate 84,194, forward strand.
TAAAGCCCTGATTTTGCTCTTTACTTAAATGTCTTTTGTACTAGCAGCCACTGCACCTTAAAGGGTTTGGAAATAAAATTTACAAATTATAAAAAAAAAGACTACTTTTGTCGAACAGACTCTTAAAAAACCCGATCATGTCCGGAACATATACTATTACTAATAATAATGGCTAAACAACATTTCAAACACTCTTCATGATAGAATATAAAACTATTCTTGGGACTCTAACCATCAGCTTAAGCTTTTGGTTGAGTTGGTCCTTTATCATGGTATCAGAGCCCAGGTTGTTGGGCCTTTCATATTGGGCATTTGTCATGCAACTGGATAAGTCTCTCTATTGAACGATCATTACCAATGAGGATTGCCTTACCAGTATGCTATAATTTTAAGGACTCTCACATATGAGGGGGAGTATTGAACCCCATATATGTTGTGCACATGTGAGTTGTCCCACATTGGAGAAAGAGGAGAGAAAGTACCACAATATAAGCTATAGGAGCTACTCCTACTATAACCAATTGGTTTTAGTATGGAACCTCCTTTGGGATTGTATGTGGACCGAACTCTCCTCCTCCGTACTGGGTTGCCCAAGCCCATTTTCAGTCATATCAAATTTATCATGGTATCAGAGCCAGCGTGACATAAAGGTCACGGCTTCAAATCTCATCCACCCCTCCTTTCTAAGTGGAATATTTAGCGCCAGGTATGAGGGAGGCCTGTGCTGCATCCACATTTCAAGCCCAATGGGCTCTTGCGTGAGGGGGCGTGATAGAATATAAAACTATTCTTGAGACTCTAACCATCAACTTAAACTTTTGGTTGAGTTGATCCTTTATCACTTCACACACATACATTCATACATTCATCATTTTAGAAGCTAAAGTTATGATTTCCATTCACAATTGGCAATTGAGATCAATCTAGTTTTAGAGAGAGAAAGTAAGAAGCTAAGAGAGAAGATGAAGAAGTAGCAAGAGTCCCCACAACTGTCTGTCCCCGCTGCTGGACAAATCTGCCACGCCAATAATGCTTAGGAGGGGACCTTTTTTCCAGACCCAGACAACTCTACCTTTCTTTCTCTCTCCTCACCAACTGTTTCAGACTCCCCAAATATATCTTCTTCTTCTTCTTCCTCTCTTCTTCATCTTACTAGTATTATTATTTTCTCCCTTCATTATTTCCAACCATTTTTTTCCCTATATTTCTTTGTGTTTTCCTATATATGCAAACTTCAAAAATAAAACACTACAATCTCTAAATTACTAGTTCTTCTATATTCATATTGGGAAGCCCAACATTTAATATTTTCACTATTGCATTATACTAAGAATGTTGGTTTTCTTGAAAAAAGTAGCACTTATTAACTTCTTTTAGAGAGAGAAGTAAAAGTAATCATCAAAGATTTGCTTATTTATTGCAAATTTGTACTTTGCCTTCACCAAACTTCTTGCTTTTGTTTTAATGGAGAAGCTCCAAGGTCCCATTAATCCCTGTGTATGTTATGTTTTTTTCCCTCTCTTCCATTTTATCTTTTTTTAGTACATTTTTTTTATATTTTCTTTGCTTTTATTATGTATTTCAAAGATTTGGACTTGCATTTACTCCATCCTACCTTCCTTAATTCCTTGCATTTATTACTTCATAATTATTGTTATATCTTCCTAGATAAAATGGAAATTCTCTGCTTCATTCTCTGTTATTTATGACACCCTCATTACTAATTTTTATTTTTTTTGTGGGTTTTTAATCTTAACAGATAATTGCAGAAGAATTTGAAGTGGGTTGGTTAGAAGAATTTATAAGTAACAATGGTGGAAATTTCAAGCTTGAAGATCCATATTATCATAGTACTACTGAAGATGCAAGTTATGGTGATTTACATTGTTCACTTCCAAGTTTAGAAGATAAAATGCCATTTTTACAAATGCTTCAAAGTGTTGAACAACAACAACAACAACATCAACAACAACAACAACAATGTCATCAGTTGATGCAATTAGAACCAAACTTTCAGTTTCTTCTAAAACTTCAACATCAAAAACTCAACTTTTTCCCAAGCCCTGAAATTGAAAGTTGTGTTACAACAACAACAACAACAAATAATCATAATATTGATAATAATAATCATACAAATGATATGATTATTAAGAATATTATGGATAATTTACAGTCTCATCATCCAGGAGTGAAATCTGAGAGTGAAATTTATCATCAACAAATAAGTTCATCAGGTGTCGTTGAAGAAGTTGTTGAAACACAGAAATGTAAGAGTAGTAGTAGATCTAAGAAATCAGCAACGTGTTGCTCAACTTCAACTGTTGTTGTTGGATTGAAAGAGAAAAGAAAGAGAAAACGAACAACAAGACCAGTTAAGAATAAAGAAGAAGTTGAAACTCAAAGAATGACTCACATTGCTGTTGAACGTAATCGTCGTCGTCAAATGAATGAACATCTTAATGCTCTTCGTTCTCTCATGCCACCTTCCTATGTTCAAAGGGTATGTGTTTCTTTTTTTCTCCCCTCAATATATGCTTTTTTAAATATCGACTTTTTATAATTTTTACTCGTGTATTAATTATAGATATTAAAGGTCTAAGTTATGCGTGACAAAAGTATAGAGGAGGAATGAAGCAACTAAAAAAACTGAGGAAGTGCCATTTTTTTGGTTGATGAAGTGAATTTTACTTAACTGAAATTATTTTACTGATTAAAGTGGGCTATACTATTTGGAATGTATTTTTATTGATTAAAACTTATATTTTACCTATTGAACCTGATTTTTTACTTATTAAAACTGATTTTTCTAGTGCTTTCTCTTATTTTATAGTATATCAAAACTGATTTTAGAGAGTAAAACTGGTTTGTATAGAGTTTTTCAAGAAAAAAAAGTTGAAGATAGATAAAGAAGATACTTTGCATGACACTTTTTTACATTGACATTGTTCTATTTGTTATAAGGAAAAATACCCATATTTTATTTCCTTGAAAAAAGAAAGAAAAACTACTAAACATAATTTTTCCTCAAAAAAAAACTACTAACATATTTTGGAAATTATTTTTCTTTATCTGGAATAAGGGTGTATAAATTGGAAAAGTACTTAATATGGAAAATATAAATAGTAACAATAGTAAAGATTATGACTTTTTTATATATTAAAAAAAATGCAGGGTGACCAAGCATCAATAATAGGAGGAGCAATAGATTTTGTGAAAGAATTAGAGCAAATGCTTCAATCACTACAAGCTCAAAAAAGAATGAGGCAATATGAAGAAAACGGCGACGTTTCAATAAGTTCTTCTTCAACTTCATCCTCATCAAATTTGCATTATAGCAATATATTTATGGCATCACCATCATCTTCATTTCATCAATTAAGGAATCAACTTCATTCCCATGAAGAAGGGAATGGGAATGGGAATGGGAATTCAATAGATCAGTGTATGATGAGGAGAAGTACTAATAATGAAGAATATAGTGCAGAAAAAAGGTCAGATTTAGCTGATATTGAAGTGGTGGTAATACAAAATCATGTCAACTTAAAAATTCAATGTCAAAGAAGAGCTGGTCAACTCCTTAAAGCAATTGTTGCTTTTGAAGAACTTAGGCTCACTGTGCTACATCTCAACATCACTTCTTTGCATGCCTTAGTCCACTACTCTTTTAATCTCAAGGTATTACTACTTATTATTTTACTTTTGCCTTTTATTTTATTTTATTAGGAAAGATAATTTGGTCAGCAGCCAACCCTCGTTAAGTGCTTGACTAGCGCGTACACTTCCGGGAAAGGTCTGACAGCGCTAAACCGCCCAAAAGTAAATACCCAAAAATATTGTTGGAATAAGGATTCGAACCCTGGGAAATGCCGAATTCGGGGTGGTACTCCATTGAACTACCAACCTACCACCTCTCCCTCAACTTTTGCCTGTTTTATTGTTCTTTGTATTATTATTTTATTTTCTATTAATGGGATTTTTTGGATTATGTTTGAGATATATATGTGGCCCTCCCATGTGTGTGTATGATTAGTCTTTTTTTTTGGGTACTTAGTTGTGAGCATGTCGATTGTCGGGTCGAATAGTTTAGTGGTATAGTTTCGATATTAGATCTTTTATCTCATTTTGTATCTTAAAGTGGGGCATAAGATTTCTACATTATTTGCGAGGGATGACATATGTTATAAACTAAACCACATATTTAGATTGAACATTATGGGAGGCTTTTTAACTTTTATACAGCTAACATTCTTTGTTTATTATAGGAAAAGTTGATTTCCCTAACTTATTATTAATGGAACATCACAAATTAACTAATAGAGTTTGCTTTTGGTCAAGAAAAGAAAATGTAAGCAATAATCTAAATAGACTTTTTCCCGCGTTGTCTAATTATTCGCAAATTAATTTTAGTAAATTTTATGAGTACAAAGCATTAGTCCGTCGAGTTTATAATTTTGAAAGATATATTCTATTTTAATAAATGTACAAATATTAGGTTTGTTGTAATAAACTTTATGTTGTAGCATTAAATTTTGCATTTTTGTGAAATAATTGGTTATAATAATTTCATTCTTTTCTCTCAAAAAATGCAGATAGAAGATGATTGTAGACTAGGATCAGCAGATGAGGTAGCAAGAGCAGTGCATCAAATATTCAGCTTGATCAACCTCAGCTAAATTAGGTCAAGGAAGTCAATCTTTTAGGTTTTAGTGTGATTTTATTTTTGGGCACATAGATAGTTTAGAGAAAAAGAAGATAAGGGAAGAGAGGAGTTGAAAAAAGAATTATATTTTATGAGTATATAATACTCCTCAGAAATGAAATGGAGAATGAGGAACAATGGTGCACCCATGTTCTTGTCCATGTATAGCTTCTATCAAAAAGTCTGCAGAAGAGCATAGTGAAAGAAAGCATATGGTGTTTTCACTTGCTTTACTTAGGACAGTTCCCTTTTTTTCTTGTAAGTTATTTTTTCTCAAAAAAATATGATTTGGACTTTGGACCATGATCATTCTAACTTAAATAAAATAATATTCTACAAGTTTGAATATGCAAAAATTATTTCAATCAACAAAACCACTTCAAATAGTAAAAATAGTTTCAATTTACGAAAAAAGGTTAAAATGAACCATATCTAATCCTCGGTCTTTTTAGTTCTATCATTTGCTCTTTGTACATTTGTTAACGCACAATTTTGAGCAATTATATCTTTATTTAATTAGGTATAAGTAAAAAGTATAAAAAGTTGATGTTTTAAAATATATAACGAATCTAACAAAATCTCACATGGTTATGTTTTTACTTATATATAAATAATATCAGATGGTCAAACTAGAATTTATGAATAGTGTTAAAAGTCAAAATAATAGAATAAAAAAGCGGATATAATAAAGTATAATAATAGATGGATTAGATGGGACCCATCTAAAATTTGCAAAATGAAGTAGCTAATCAAGGACAGAGAGGTAGTTTGAGAAAGTTTGCTTTTCATCTAATCTCATCATTACAAAAAGGAATGATGCTTCTCTTTTTATATTGACTTTGGAAGTTTTCCTTTTCTTGCTTCATCATTCTAAACTCTAAAGGGACCTTGTCTCCCTTAAAAGGCATCAAGGTTTTGAACTCACCAAAATTTAAAAAATTGGTTTAATTATTTAGCTCATACATTTTGGCTTTTCTCTCTTTTCTCTACTTTTCCCTCCTTTTTGGTATTTTTTCATGGTTGACCCTACATGATTATGTGTAGTCTCTTTCTGTTGTGGAGGTAGTACTAATTTTTAGTTGAACTTGTTTAATTCTTTTAGCCCAAGTTATGTAATTCTCTTGGCCCAATCCATATGGTCCATCATCGTGGAGTATGGACCATCTCATACCGCAAAAGTGCTGTCAAATGTTGATTGAAATTCAAGGTTGCTAAACGTACGATTTTCAGTTCAATTATGGTTGAGTTAAAAGTTCAATCTTATAGAAAATATTAACTCCAACAAAAGTTTATTTTATGCACCTATTTATCATACATAGAACCCTATTTTAATATTAATTAGTTTTTAGTCCCGGACAATGCCCTAGATTATTAATATCTTCATGTTCAAATAATATCATCTAATGTTACATTTTTTATTGATTAGAACTTTAGCATATTAACTTGAGGTTACGTGGTCAAATTTTATACAGAGCATGTTTCTAATGTATGAGGATGACATGGAATGAAACAACTAAAGGGAGAAGTGTCACGTGGCGTGTAGAAATTGAACCACTTCCTGTGGTTTTTTTTTCAATATAATCACCTAGATATAGTTATCTGTATATCTTGGCAATCTTAAAGTAGTAGTTTTCATGAATTCTCCCTAGTACTTGGTGTATTTTATCTTTAATAGAAGTACTATGAATATGCATTGACACATCAATCAAACTAAAAAAATATCATCCCCTACTACTATGGGACCTAAAAACATTGACATGGGTTAATGTTCCTACATATTGAGATTTAGATTAGACCCTTTTTTTTGTTTTGATTGCACATAGTATTGCTATCTTGTGCTAACAAATAGCTATAGTACCCTAAACTCTATTATCACATATTTCATGCCAAAATAATGATACAGTATTATAACTAATAAATGCTACTCTCATTTTTGGTTACTTTTTATGTTTATCAAACATAAAACTATTGGTACAAGAAATGTTACCTTTTATCAAGCTACTGTCTATCTCAATTCTCACATGACAGTTCAATAAATTTTTAGATATAGAAATTAAATAAAAATAATAATAAGTAAAAAATATATTTGGTGATTTAAAAAAGAGTCAAAGGGTCAAGGGAAGCAAGTTTATGATGGGATAGGAAGTCAAAGGAGTGAAAGAAAGAGGAGAGAGATTGTAGTGGAGAAGAGAGAGTACTACAAAGTGTCAGTGGAGAGAGAGAGAGAAGCAGATGAAGAAAGACAACAGAGCAGCCATCCCCATGTGCATGGCGCAGTGAATCCACCACGTCATGTCAGATTTCAAAACCCCCCCTTCATTTTTTGAAAAACAGAATAAAATAAAGAGAAGTAAATTATTTGGACAATGCAAATAATAATAATTTAAATTGGACTGAGGTCATTTTGAGTTTTTTTGTTTTTACTAGATCTCCTAGTAAATTCATCCATTTTAAAAGTGAAAAAATTGATAATAATAATTTCAATTATAGACGGTTCACTTTTAAATGTCTCAAGTCTTAATTTTTTAGTAACCAGGAATAATCCTAAGTATCAAATGAAATTTATGATGTATTTTTTCCGTTTTGATTTACTTGTAACAAGTAGGAATGCATAATAATTTAGGTGGGGAGAGACAAGGGGAAATGTGAATCATGTAATAAGCAGAGAGATAAAGAGAAAGAATATCCAAAATAAAGATAATATTGCAAGTAAGTTAAAACAATCGAATATAATAAGTGTTGCAAGTAAATAAGAACGGATGTAATAATTATCAACCTAAACTAACCTATTATTAAGTATTAACCCACTTAAAAGTATCATGAAGCATGATTTATATGGTTCCAAATTTTTCAATAGTGTGGGAGACAGGACGGGAAGTGGCTTAGTGCTTGTGGGTTTGGATGACCATAGCTAGGTAGGTACTAGGCAGTGGTTATGGTGTGGGATAGCCGAAATGGGAGAGAAAAGGATGAGAAAATAGAAAAAAAAATCAAAATGAATATATACAAATTATTTTATGTGATAAACGGTTGAAGTATATAAAGAATTCACACAATCATACATTTATTCATACACCCTGTTAAAAAAATACATTTATTCATACATGCATGTAATTTTAACCTTAAGGATCCCCTTATTATCCCTCATACTCTGAAGCGTCTGACCCGCAAATATCGAAGGAAGAAACCGTGATGGTTGAGATCTACATAGGGTATTTTTCCTTACCAAATTAGCTAATTATGTAAGTGTACCTATTAAATACTTCCAACATAATTAAGGCATGGTGAATTTATGTGAGAATTTTGAATTAGGCGATAATATTTTGGGTTGAACTAAAGTGATAGGAAAGTAGCTGGGAGCTAGACTGAACTGAATTGAATTGTGCCCAAAATAACAAGGCCTTAGTAGGTTTAGAGTAGAAAGTCAGAAGATCAGATGAAGTAGTGGTTAGTTGAGTACGAGTAGAATGCTAGATTTATAAGGATATGAAAATCAATGACTTCAAATTATCATTTCTTATTTCACAGGTTTGTAAGATTTGATGCAAATGTAGACAAATTCAATTTCAGAAATTCGTAAGACATTTTATGCTTTTTTTTTTAGGGAAGACATTTTATGCTCCTAAAACGTTAATTTGCTCTACATAGTATTGTTGTCTGTTACTGTAGAAGGTCCCAAACACTTGCACCAACACAACAGCATCTCTAAGGAAGTGCCGACATATGCCATTAATCTCTACAAAACAACAACCTTGACCGCAGTAAGTTTTAGGGAATATTTGTCCAAAATCTCTTCTTCCAAGAGAGGTAACTACACTGTTCAGTGAGCCATGCATATATGTTCTAAAATTTTTCCATCTAATCTCTTTAATCGATTTTCATCATTTTCATGGTGATTAATCCTGATTATTATACTTGTAGAGTACCATTTTGAAAAGGTGAGTTACTTTTAACCTATTGTTATGCTAATTAGAACAGTACTTGATAGAATTAAGTAATAAGATACATAAAGTACTTTGTTTTTTAGTCAGAAGATCATGTACACATAGAATCAAATCTCATAGTACATTTCCGTTTGTAAATAATACAAGAATCATAGAATTTGTTATCTTAGCTTTGATGAACTAATATAGCCTAAGATTCCATTTTAACTATACAAGAGAAATGGAATTTAGATCATATTCGATTGCGCAGAGTTTCAGTTCAGTTTAGTTTCAACTCAGTTCAATCCAACTAGTTTTCTCTCACAGTTTCTGTTCAATTTAGTTCATGAATTCAACTCGCTTCAGTTCAGTTCAGCTCAACTCACTTTAGTTCTGTTCATCCCAAAGGAATAAAACCTTAATTTAATCTACATACTTTAACTAATTAGAGTACTCAACCTTAATCATTTGATAAAAGAAAAATAAACTTTTCCAATGTAACATGTCAACTCAATACTCGAACAAAAAATTATCAGGCCTTTTCTATTGTTAATCATGAATAGGTTTTTCGAATCCATGCATTGCAATCTGGCAACTATTTGCAACTTCTTGGTCAATATTTGTGGCCATGGTATCTTCAAAACGTCATGGATGATATTGGCTATAGTATACCGTCATTTTACATTCATAGGAATATCCCATATTTATTGGGAATAAGTTGACTTGTTGGATATTAGTATTCAAACTCAGTCACACTATTCCTCAAATTAAAGCTCGTACGATGTCATGTACTCATGTCTGTTGGGTACACAACTGTACATTTCAAGTCTCACATTGGAGAAATAAGGAGTTGTCTAATTTAAAAGAGTTGGAAGGAGCCCATACGTGCGGGCTAGGCCCAAAATGCATATCATACTAATGGTGGAGCTGTTGGTAAACTCGTGGACCTTACAATGTCCTGAATAGATATTACATTCTTAAGATTGCATGGGTTTGTTTCTTCAAAACTCTTTCTTAAGAGAAGGGCTTGTAGAGTTGTCTTTCAGATATTTGCTTGATCATACACTTATCAATGAACCACGAGTAGCTTTATGATACAAAGGTGTCTATATATATGTTGAACTACATATTGTATATGCGCGAGAGAATTGATCTATGTTAAAAGGATGATAATAATTACGACCTTATAAGTTTGAGAGCTTACTCATTCCTTCACAAATCTAACTTATATATATTACATAAGTGGTCTAATTTCTGATCCTCGTCTATGGATAGCTTGACAATAGATCCCATCATAGATCTTATACATTTTGTTGTATAAACTTTGCGATCGACAATGCTTTGAAAATATTTAAATTAACAATATTTTTTATTTTTATTCCCTTCGTAACATAATAAGTGCAACAAATGAGTATTATTTTACATAAGTGGTCTAAATTCTGATCCTCGTCTATGGATAGCTTGACAATAGATCCCATCATAGATCTTATACATTTTGTTGTATAAACTTTGCGATCGACAATGCTTTGAAAATATTTAAATTAACAATATTTTTTATTTTTATTCCCTTTGTAACATAATAAGTGCAACAAATGAGTATTATTTGTGAGGTATAAAATATTCATTTAATTTGTTGCGTTTATTTTGTTACAGATGAAGTATTTTTTTGTCATATTAATTTTCATGTCTCACACTAATCTATTATGAGTTATAGTTATAATAATACCTCTAAAATTACAATTTGAATTGGTCACATGAATTTCAAAATAACTTTGTAAAGTATGACGGTCGCATTACTTTGCCTAAATATTCAAGTCTTGAAAGGATTATAGTAACATTATCCTTATGTCTCATTGTTATAGAACTCCACGTGAATTACGGAAAGAAATGATGTTTCATTTCGCAACTCGTCATTATTCCTCGAGTTCCAATTTCCAAAGATGGGTAAAAGCAATTTCCAAAGAAAGCTCCACCTAAAAGCAATGTATTGGAAGAAGCTTGTCTAAATTTATCACATATATATAGAATAGTAGCATAATATAGAGGTATTTTGTGTAATTTCAAGAGATATTGGGGAATTTTGGAGATTCATAAGAAAAATTAGGGGGTTGTTTTAAGAAGTTTGGTTATTTATTATCATGAAAATCACAAGAATGTCAACGTAATATGCACTATTGTATGTAACAGTAAAAAAAATAAAAAAAATTATAGTTGAAGTGCTAAAGTTAGGGGAGTTTTCTCAATTATTTTTAAGGTACACAAACTCCTCTTATGTGTTCCCTCTCATGACCCAATCACTCAACTCAACTCAACTCAACTCAACTCAACTCATCAACTCTCCTTTCGGCTTTCCCCACCCATTCTTATTGCTATGAGAATTTTCAAACTGAAACCAAGATCATGAAATTCGGGGAGTGCTATCATGGTATATTCTATCAACCACGCATCTAATAATTTTCACTAAGAGATTTGATGTACTTTCTATCAACCACGCATCTAGTAGATTTTTCATTTACATTTTTGCGGTCTTTAATCTTAATTTTTGACCATACATACCTCGCTGGTTACGTATATACTATAAAAAATAAATTGATACTCTGAAGATACGATTTCAAGATATCTATTTCATCTCAATTCTCACATATATAATAATACTATGATAATATTGTTTTTATATAAGTATGTTATAACGGACTTTCTTGTATTCAACTAGCGACTATAAGAAATAACTCTTAATATAGCCGCCCCCTCTCTTTTTTTTCTCTCTCAAACCCTAGCCTCCCCTACCCCTGCTTCATCAGTTAGGGGCTGCCATGTCATCGCCCCTTTTCCCCTTTTATTTTCAGTTTTTAGTTCATTTATTTCTTGTTTTGTTGAATAAATTAGTCTTTCTTTATGAGATTTTTTCAAACCCTATTACGGGGGTTTTAGTCTCAGTTGTGGAGATCTCCTTCTCCCCTATGGGAGTTGTGAGTATGGTTTTTTTGTCTTTAGGTATGAGAAATTGTTCTCATTGGTTGAAGTTCGAGACTCAACATGAAGGTATTGGAATCTCGGATGCGGTAAACATGGCTCGATCAAGAATGCTCTTCTCAAACTATGTCAGAATGATAGACTTCCTCATTAATAGCTGCTTGATTCAGCAAATATAAGGGAGCTGCGTTGTATTGCTCGATCCGGTTCATTGTAGTTTCTTCGAAAACGAATTTGATTTAACCTTGTATGACTGTATCTTGTTTTTCTTTAATACCTATTGTAGATGCCGTTTGACATTCAATTAATGAAATTTCTCTTTCAAAAAAAATATATAAGTATGTTTGTGAAGAAACTGTGTATTAACACAAAATCTGAAAATATAAATCCAAAAATATGGTTAGTTGAAACATCTACTATTAGTATAGTACTCCATGCCAACTGAGAAACTATGGAGTAACGTACTCCATGAATAGCAAACGCACGCTTCATGGAACCCGTACCCGTTGACAAGTTTGCTTTAATTAGGGGGACGAAATCATTTTTCTGCTCTGTCAAAACAGAGACCAAATTGCACAACTACCAGGTCAAACAACTGCCTGCATCCAATATTTTTGTATTTTTATATACTTCTGTAATGATTCATACCTGCTGACTTTCTACTCATTTTTCTTGTGTTATACTAGAAATGTAGTACACCAAACAACATTTTAGAAATTTTATCACTAATACTTGAATAATCATTGGATTGACCCTTAGCAAGTATCTTCAAAAAAAAAAAAAAGCAAGTAAGTTCACGAAATTCATACCAAAAGCAATAAGTTTGATGGATATAGTTTTATAATATATGCAAAGTTACAATTCAGTTCAGTTCAGATTCTCTCAATCCAAAACAACGGGGCCTAAATGTGATGGATCGTGAATTTTTTATTTATTAGATCATGTATTACAAGATTATCCCCAACCATATCACCATATACTCTTACCAATGGGGTAACTTAGCATAAGAGTTTTTTTTTACTTCATGCTGGTATTTAGGGGTGTAAGTTATTTGGTTAAAAACCGAAAACCAAACCAAACCAAACCGAATTAATAATTTGGTTTGGTTTTTTTCAAAATTCGGTTTGGTTTGGATTGGAATATTTTCATTTTTTCGGTTTTCGATTTGGTTCGGTTTTTATTTTAAAAAACCGAAAAAAACCAAACCAAACCGAAGTTTGCCTATCCTATATGGGTTTTGATGTTTTTATCAATTATCTTTAGTTCTAGTACTTCAATTTTAAGCTTTAGTTGAAATATGAAGGAATTCTTCTATGTTGGATTATTTGAAACTTGATAATTTTCGTATTATTTGTAAGATTTGGAAAAAAAAATTTGCATCATGAAAGAATTTCGGTTTTTGGTTTGGTTTGTTTTTGGTTTTGGTTTTGTAATTTCGGTTTGGTTTGGTTTGGTTTGGGACGAATTTTGGTTTGGATTTGGACTTGAAATATGAAAACCGCAAAACCAAACCAAAAACCGAACTTACACCCCTACTGGTATTGGTAGTACCATCAAGGCAATAAATATCTTAAATAATCATTATGTATTGCAATAAGGCGTATATCTAACACTTTTTCTCCGAGTTGAATAGTATACCTAACACTTTTTCTTCGAGTTAAATAGTATACTAATATTGTAGGTTGTGGACGTAATTGTAATGGATGAATTATATATGGACTATGTACAAAAAATTTCACAAATGAAGATTATAGTTTAAAAGTAAGGTAAATGGAACATATTTTATCGATGATGTTGAAAATCGTGAGTTTGAACAATGGAGAGTAAATGTTAATTTATCTTCTTTTTCACATTTATATCTATAAAAGAATCTTTGATCATATCTAGACTTATTATATTTATTTTGAAAACCGACAATATAAAATCAAAAACTATTTTTTCTATATCTTATAATTTTCTAAAACTGAAAGCAAAAATTGATAACAAACATATTGTTATATATTAGGTGTCTTACAATAATTACACACTAGATTCAATTCATTAAAATGCACACAATACGTACTTCAACAGTTCAACTTACAGATACATGTTTAATAATCATAGTATATTAACATTAAAATTTTAAAATAGCGAAAAAAAAGCCATGTAAATTATTTTATATAGATACCAAACTGCTCAATGATGACTTACTCCATAATAGAAATATACTAAAAGATAAAAAAAATGCTCACAATGATAACAAATACAGTATCTTTTTGGTAGTACAATGGAAGCTAGAAAGGCTTTTTGGCACATGGCCTGACCTGGGGGGGGTCATTGTTGGACTTTGGGATCCAACAAAAGGCCCAATAATTTCCATCTATACAACAAATCCATCACTAGCATCTTTCACTCTTACAGTACAAAATTATTCACCTCGAAATTCGTTTACCTTTCTTTTTCAATGTCTATGTCTACTACTCAAAAACTCAAGGACCATTACCTTTTACGATTCTATTTCTGCAATTTCTACTAATACTTACTTTTTCATTCTTTTTACCATTTTCTCTCCTCTCTTCAATCTTCATTTACAGAATTACAGTTCCTTTCCAGTCCATCATTTTCATCTTTTTTCATCTTCAGCACTGTGAGGTCCTAATCCCTTACAATAATTCTGTCCCATTCCCCTATACACATGTTCATATTTATAGGGGATATCTCCATTGTGGGGGCGGGGAGGTTTTCGCGAAAGGATAAATCTATATAATTCAATCATTTGGTAGCTTCGTATAGTTGGTTGGAGATTCATCTTGTAACCTTTAAGGTCATAAGATTGAATCATCCCAATTTCGGTGCTTAGAGTTAGGGATCCTTTTATCTTTTCCGCGCTGAATCATGCAATTTTTCAAAAGAATGTTCGTTATAAAATAAACACAAAAACTGTACCAAAAATTTACTCCCTCCGTCCCATAATATAGTGTTCGCATTCTTTTTTGGATGTCCCAAAATATTGTGCCTATTTTTCTTTTTTATCAATTTATTTGAACTAAATTATCCATCATTTCTACATAAACTTTCCAAAATACATCTACCTTCCTTTCAATATATGGGCCCCTATTTATTGTTTTACACCATTCTAATGAACATTTGTTGTTTTTTTATTTTATTTTAAAGGGAAGAGAAAAGAAAAGACTAGTTCCAAGACAAAAGTACCAAAAAAGTACATCCCTAAACTTTTTTTTGGAAAATCCTACTACTCCTTCCATTTTCCTTAATTCCCGTGAAAAATGAGAAGTAAACACTATATTATGGGACGAAGGGAGTAAATAATAAGAGCGTCGTTGACTCGCAAAAAACATTATGGAGAAGGGATTGTACCAAATTTATCCGATCCAGACCCGACCCGACAGACCGTTTTGACAAGTCTTACTTCCCTAACATAATTCTACCAAATTCTTGAGAGAAACAGCGAAGTAGACAACACAAAGTAGGCTAGGCTACAGAACCAAAAGAAAGGTAGGCCTAGAACACCAAAAAAAGGCCTATAGTACAAAAGAAAAAGAAAAAGAAAAAGAAAAAGAAAAAAGGAGAGGCTAGGCTATGCAATTTCATTGGGCAAGAAAGATTGGATTATAATACGGGCGTATGTAATCAGAAGCATTTGCGTATAAATAAAGCAAGCCCATATACTCAAAGCTACTGCCCAAAATTGGCCCAATTGCCTCTTATACGCCCGTATCACAATCAGAGCCCTGGTAGTAGTGGAAAATGAACTTCATTATTGTACACCATGGGTATGTTTGGCAAAACTAGCGATTCTAGTAGCGGTTAGCTGTTGCAGTAGCTGTAACTGTTAGGGGTAGCGGTTATCTGTCTATTAGTAGCTGTTAGCGATTAAAGTAGTTGTTTAATTAGAAGTGTTTGGCAAAAGTAGCTGTTGAAATTGTAAAAGACAATAAATGACATTTATTCAAATATGAAATGAACTACAACAATTTCATATGTTCGTTGAATAATTAAATTCAATATTTATTTTTTCAAAGAACTTACACAAAAGGAGTATACGACTTTTTAACTGCTCAAAGAAATGTATAAATTTAAGATAATATTCAACCCTCAAAAAATTTATGTTACCTATTTTAACTAAAATGCTTGTGGAATTAGGAGTAAAAAATTTGTGAAATATTACTTATATCTTATCTTTAAAATAAATAAGTATTTAAATCACATCCCTGCTATTGTAAACAAAAAAATAATGAATTGCTATAAAATAAAGCAATAAATAAACAAAAAAATAAAAAAGAAATTAAAAACATTGGTTAATAATTCTACCTTATGCTATTATATAGTGTTTATTTCTTTAGACCGCTTACCTATAAATCTCAAACGTTACTTAGTAGTAACGTTTTTACAACCGCTACCCATAATCTACCCAACCGCTACCCGCTACTACAACCACTACCTTACCAAACACTCATAATTTTCCTTAAGCAGCGTTTTGATCTTGTCTAACCGCTACTCGCTACCTAAAACACTAGTGCCAAACAGGTATGTAATGGCTCCAAATGAACAATTTAGCGGTTCTTTTATACAGTTAATACATTTCAAAGGAAATTAAGATATTGCGTATACGCTAAATTTATGAAGTAATTATTGATAAGTAACAAATTTACATCTCAACAAGAAAATTGATATTATCGAACTTTCTTCTGAAATACCAATCCCTCTAGTTTTTATTAGTTTACCCATTTCTTTGGAAAGACATTTTTGAGACACTAATTTGAACCTTAATATCTCTAATTATTAACTAGCAAAAATTACAAAAACTTGATATTTGAATATATACATTGAGATGAATTTAACAAGATCTCACATGACTATATTTTTCCTTAAGTACAAATCACAAGAGAAAGTCAAAGTCATGTATGTGAATAGTGTCAAAAGTCAAAACGGGTAAACTAATAAAACCGAAGGGAGTATCTCTTAGGAAGGGTAGCCTTATTCGTTCATATGCATGAAATTACTTTACTAATCTCATTCTTATATATATACCCAACACATACAAAATAGCACGACTCTCCAAATGTTAAATGAACTAAGGGTGTAAAGCATGCAAAATGCTGCATTATAGAATATGCATCTTGTGCTGGTAAAACCAGTGTAACATAATTCACTATATAGTTCGCTTTTTCAGTTCGTGGTTCGCCTAAAATGGGCTAAAAATTGGCCAAAATCGATCATAATTCATTTTTTTTGGATCGCAATTCGCGGAGAGATTAGAAAATTATGTTACACTAGGTAAAACACACGTGTTGGCAAATAAAGTACACGTAACAAACGCATATACTTCATATGCTCGCATTATATGTGATGCATTTATCCGCTGCGTGCATCTTTACTCACTAATGCTTGTGGTGCACTTAATTATTAGAGTTACAAGACGCATGCACCACAAGAGTTCTATCATATAATGTGCGTAAACCAAACAAAAACTATCAATGTTATTTATCAACACATGTTGTGTCGCTAAAATTTTCTTTATTATTTGATTAGAAGTATTTGGTAATGCATCCTTTTATTTTCCTAAATAAATAGCCTTGTTTTTCTAATGCTTCATTATTTAACTCAAGTTGATGAGGATAAAATTAAAATTTCCCAATTATTATAAATACTCGTGATGTAACATCTTATTATCTTAATTATGAGGGATTGGAATAACGTGATAACTAATTTCAATATAATTAGTGATGTAGATTGGTAAATATGAGGTTATATCAAGAGCTAATATGAACAATAATATATTATAGCATGTTTATTGTCATCCATGTCCCATGATTCACCATTGTTCAATAAACAAAAAAACACCATAATTCACCAAATGATAAAATAGCATGGGCCAGAGAATTCTATTTCCACAATTTCAAAGGTCTTTTTCAGCCAATTCCAAGGGTCCATCTGTAAAACCTCTTAGACTCACACCCAATTAAACACCATAAAACTCCTATCCTAAATGCCACGTCAGCACTATCCATATCACTTAACTCATTTGAGTGGCTCTGTGATACTCTTTCCTTAGGAAACCAATTGCATCTCCACCTTTCACTCCCAACAAAAAATCAAGAATTCCCTTTCTATTTTCACCAATCACTAAAAAAAATTGGTGAAATTAAATCAAGACTATTAATAATCATTTATTTTCTTTTTTATTCTACTTAGCAGTGTGTTTGTGTGGCCTAACAAACTTTTTGTACATTGAGTGACAAAGGTGTAAGAATAATTAGCTAATAATGGCCACCACCGCCACCAATGCACTCTCCCTCTCCTCTTCCTCCACCCTTGTCGATGCCAAGGCGGCTCTTCGACAGCCGGCTTCCGCCTCGCCGCAATGTGTCACTCTTCCCACCCTACCTCCACCGCCTGTCCAATCCCAAGGCCGTGTCTCTAGGACTACTACTTACTGTAAGTATGTCAAACTTTGTTCATGCTTCTCAATAATTCTCATTGATCTTTAACATTATAATATATATATATAGAAGTATATTGTAATCACTACATGTTCATGGAACTGCCAAATTCCTGCATCACTAGATATCAAGGTTAAACTAGATCTTGTCCCGGGCGATACGCCCCGGATTATTTACCAATGTGCATTTGATGTTTTAAATAAAAAACTTGAGAGAAGTGGAAAAAAAAAGTTATAGGTATTGATAGCGCTCAAGAAATGATCTTCCAGTTCCTTTTAAATTTTCTACATAGTAAATTATAATATGAATTATTCATCAATATAACCTTCGACTTCAAGGGAGTACATATAATTACTTACAAAGAATATAATATAATCTTGTTTTTGAAATTTAGGTTAATAATGTGTAAGAATAACCGATGCAATTCAATGGTGTAGTAGTGTTAACTACGGAGGTTATAAAAATTTGAAGAGTTTTTTTTAATATAAGAATACTGAGAGGTAGAAGATGCTATCATAAGCATTAGCTTAATGAGTATTAATATATATATTTGTATTTAAATGTTTTTAAAATAGAATTAGTATGTTGTCTTTAAATGATTTTTTTCCCCACAAAAACCAACATGAGATTGTAGAGTAGTTGGTTAGTGCATTAATATTTCAAATAAGAGGTCATGAGTTCGAGTCTTGAATCACACATTTTTATTGTTTAATGTCTCATTTGATTGTGTGGGGGGAGGGGGAGTACATGTGGCAGCATTGCATGTTTTTGCTTTGGGTTTTAGATATATATATAGATATTATATTTGTGATGATGATATTGCCAAATTCAAGTCAATCCAACTAATTATTTCTCAATTTTTTTGCAAGAAACTATTTTCTTCCTAGTGAAAGTTTATACATTAAGCATTATGAAATTTACAAACAGACCTGTTTTCTTTTCAGTGTTTTAAGATAAGCTGAAAACAGGATTATGGCAACCAGAAAAAGCGAATTCTGATTTGATATCAGTTTTCCAATTAGACATGATCAGTTTAAGTATGAGTAATTTTAGATTCATTATACAACAGGAGTAAAAAGAAATATCATACGACTCAAAATTGTAAAACTAATTTAATTTATGGACACGGAAAGTGATACCGAATGAGCCCTTATTGATTTTTATACGCAAACATAGGTCGAAAGATTGCTAGGAACGTTGTTGCCATGGCCACAGGGGAAGCCCAAGTAGCAGCAGCACCAGCAGTAGCACCAGCAGCAGCCCCAGAATCTACTGATGAAACTTCTTCAGCAGTTGACAGTCTTGACACATCAGAGATTGTGAAAACTATCCAAGAAACTGTAAGAATTTTTTCTTTGTTTCTGTTATTTGTAGTTATACTATTTCTTTTCAGAACATAATTCCAAATTTGTATTTTTTCAAGTTGTAGTAATATTTTTAGTAATGTTTTATGGATGTGAATGTATATACAGTGGGACAAAGTTGAAGACAAGTATGCAGTGAGCGCACTTGCTGCAGCAGGGGCTGTTGCTCTTTGGGGTTCTACTGGCATGATCAGTGTGAGTAAATTTATGCTTTGTTTAACTCTTATCTTAAGGGTCGTTTGGTTCAAGATATGGAATGGAAACAAATAGAGGAGGAGAATGGTAACAAAAATGGTTAGCTTTTATCAAGTGTTTGGTTTAAGCCTAGAAATGGAAATAAATAGTAACCATTACCACCAAGCAATGAATTTTGTTACTTGAGGGAGGGGAAGGTAACGAATTGGGGGAATATATTAGCATCAAGTAATGGTAATGGATTGATGAGGGGTTGAACCAAACAAGAAGAAAGGGAATCGGTAATTGAATCCGTTTCTTGGAGTCTAAAAATAGTGAACCAACCATGCTCTAATTACTTCCAAAAGAATCTTGTTATGTTTGTGTTTTTGATTTCTTGCCAAACAAACAAAATTTATGTTTGGTAGCAAGTCAAATCAGAGGGGAGTATGAAGCTCGAGAACCAGCTATGCAAAAATATTTGCAGATGATTAAGGCTTTGTTCTGTTCATCTTATTTTAACTTATTTCAGAAAAAATAAGATCAGAACAGATAAGATAAGATAAGATCAAATAAGATAAGATAAGGTAAAATAAGATGTTAGACACACACAATAAACTATCTTATAAGATAAGATAAGATAAAATAAGATAATTTAAGATAAGATAAGATAAGATAATCAGATAAGATAAGATAAGACAAAATAAGTTGAATCAAACGGACCCTAAAGATCTAGCAGCACAGTTGTGGAGGGGCATCTTTCATATCTTTCGAGATCCACCCTACAATATGGGGTCAAGTGAGAATGCTGACATGAGTAACGAGAAATCATGTGAAAAATACGATGGCCTGCCACCTTAAATATTATTAATACGCGTCTGCTCAAGTATAGAAATCAATTTTGACTAGTAAAAATAGATTAGATAAAAGAACTAGAAGTTGTTTTTTGTTGTTAGATTCGTTTAATGAGTAAAATCCTAAATGATTGGATTTTCAAAGAGACACATAATTAATTTAATAATCAGGTGATGAAACAGTATCAGAATGGTCCAACTATATATGATTAAGGATATATCAGTGCAAGTTGTTACATGCCATAATATAGACTATGAGAGATTAAATTGACGTTAGTCGTTAATATAGATCATAATATGAAACTATGAATTATGTTGGGATACAATTAAATAGCATGATTATAAAACATGCTAACAAATTTATGCATGATTATTTTTTTTCTGTAGGCAATTGACAGGCTTCCTTTGATCCCTGGTGTTCTTGAGCTTGTAGGCATTGGTTACACAGGGGTACTGTCACATCTATAAACAGATTTATTTGTTGTTTTGATTCACCATATTACTAAACTATGATCATATTTGGCCTTAATTAAGAGTTCTCTAAATTTATTATAATGCAGTGGTTTGCATACCGGAATTTAGTCTTCAAGCCTGACAGGTAAAGCTTTGATCCGATCTTCTTGATTTCACATAAAAATCTTAGGGGTTGTTTGGTTGACATAAAAATTTATCGTAAGTAGAACTTCCTAGGAAGTAAGTTATAAGGTGAAGTTGTTTGGTTGACAAAAATGCAAAAGTTGTACTTCCTAGGATGTTCTACTTCTCACATAATGGAGGAAGTTACTTGCTAAGTAGTACTTTCCATGATCAACCGAACAATTTTTACCACTTTCTAGGAAACGAAACGTCAAGGAAGCACTACTTCCTAGGAAATACTAATTCCTACATGCAACCAAACAAGCATTATAATCTTTTGCTAAAATTTGACATATCTGTTATTTTTACAGGGAAGCTTTGATAAAGAAAATCAAGGACACATACAAGGATATAATCGGGAGCAGTTAAATCGAAATGAAAGAAGGTAGTATGAAATTTGGGGATGCCCAAAAGAGTTGAACAGAGATTCTGCAGTTATTTTCTGCATTTGGAAATGGGAAATCCTACTTCTCTTTTGTAGTTTTGTTCTCATATAATTCCCCTAACATTAAGTAAATTCTTGTAATTTACTCTCTTTCCCTCTTCAAAAAGACACTCCTGTACCTATATATTCTTATGAAAATCCTTTGCTTTGCAGCGTCACATAATACCAATTATGTTCCATGCTTTTTTTTTTGACGAGTAACGGATCATGACTTCGAAAATTATAAGGTAATAATTTCTCTTGGCAACTTCAATCTTTTCTAAATTCTACGTAGAAACAATAGGATCATGTTCGACAAAAGTAATAACTGTTAGTTGTCGTATTAGTCTAAACTGGGACAGATGTACGAAATTGTCCAAATTATACTCATCTGATCGACACCTCTTATTTCCATAGATATAACAAGATATAAGTACACTTGGATTCAATCATCGTAACAACAGTTTAAACAATATCCCAACAGAAAGATCAAGAGGAAAACTTTACACTTAGATCCCTCAACTTATTTGCAAAATTCCATAACCCAAAATTTGTCGACATAACAAGCAAACTTAACACCAACAAAACCAGATCTCTTGGCTAGGGCCTCAAACTCTCTCCTAGTCCTCTCTTTTCCTCCTGGGTTTTGTGTCATCATGCTTACATCAATCTGGCTGATCGCTCTTGCAATGGTAGTCGTCTCCGGCTTGTCAGTGATGTTCGTTTCGACGACGATAATCTTCCCGTTATCTGGCAAGGCCTTGTAGCAGTTCTTCAACAATACTAGGCAACGGTCATCACTCCAGTCATGAAGGATCCACTACATAATAGAAGTATATAACATAGTTAAAGCACATTTTACCATTCAATGACATTAACCTAAATATAACTAATGAAAAATATGTTCAAAGTTGAAAAATGACCTTCATGAAGATAGCATCTCCCTTTGGAACACTTTCAAACATATCTCCACCAACGTTCTCTACACCTGAAAACTTACAGTGTCACGTGGTTGATTCAAATTATAGTAGATACTCGATAGTGTTTTTCTCAAGATGGGAAAATGAGGCAACATACACAAGTTAGGTCAGCCTCGGCCCGAACAATATGGAGGCCTGTTCTAATATTGAAAATTAGGTCCCTATATTAAAAAAATTCAAAGAAACCACTAAAATATGCAAGTAAACCAAATAACAAACATGCATCAAACTAAGCTTTTCTCTTCAAAATCTTTTGATACATTACAAAAAGAACTAAATTCAAGAAACTTGCAGACATTTTGACTATCAGTTTTAAGTCTTTTATTTTTAAATTTTTTTCTCCAATTTGGGAGCCCCTTCCATGTCCTACTTTGGACATGTTAAGGGTCAGGCCTAAGTTAGGTCTTCTTTATGAAAATTAGATGCTTTAAAAAGAATATGCGCCAGAGCACTGAAACCATATATATGCATACCAGGCAACAAAGGGGCGTGTTGAATAACATGAGGCAAATCAAAGTTGATTCCCTTAATGGAGGGATATTGAGATGTAATGGCATGAATACTATGTCCAAGACCTCCTCCTACATCAACAAGTTGTTGGATGTTCTCAAAACCTTTGTATATTTGGAGGATTTTCTTGATAGTATGTCTTGTTTGATACATTGCTTTGTTGAAAATCTCATTAAACCTTGGATCCACGCTAGGGTATTCAAATGCATGCATTCCATGTGCCTTGTTAAATGGAATCCCTCCATCTAACACTGCCTCTTTTAACTTGCTCCTAAAAATAGTAAAGTTAAGGAAAACATCAAATATATATTACTCGTAATAGGGATTTATGTATATCATTTATGATAAATCTAGTGGAGATACATAACCAATATGTTTTGTTAAACTTATTCTCAGTCCTTATAAGAAAATATAAATTTAGATAAGTTACAAATAATCTTAGATAAGTTAAGATAAGTTCAGATAAGGTCTAATAAGGACAAGTTCAGACAAAGTTAGTTAAATTCAAATATATTCAAACATAAGTCGAAAAGACCAGGGCCACAAAATGGAGGAATTGAAAGAGCTTAGCAACTGGAAAGTGAAAGGCAATTATTGAATAAAACTTACCAACTGGAAAGGTAGACTTTATCAATAGCCAAATTCAACATGGGGGTCAATGACACCCCATCTTGATCAGGCACGAACCACTTGGTCACAGGCGCTGGACCATACCGCCTCTGGACTCCACCATCTGCGTCATAGACAACGTTGCAGCTCACTATAGAGTATGTGGCTAGGACACGAAGCATTCGGTCCAGCATGACCGGAGCTTCCGGGTTAGTAGCCTTGATCCCGGCTGCCAACTCGGTAGGCGAGAGACCGTCCGAGCCGGCCTCGTCACAGATGATCTTGAGCACTCCCAACTCAATGGTGGCATTCAAGACCATGGGTAGCACACAAGAGTTTAATATTTGACCTGCATAAGCATAGCTCTCGGCCTCTAATTCCTCATCATTGTGAGCTTCACCTAGTGATCCGTTACTAATAACACTTGTGTTTTTGTTTTGGACGTTGGATTCGTTGGCCATTTGATTTTTTTGTAGTTGTGTTACTTGTGTATAGGGTTAGTTGTTTCGTGGGATGTGTGGTGTAAGGAGTAAAAGGAAGTACTGGGAGGTTCTTATAGTTATAGAGTTATAGTTCTTCTTCTCATCAAGTTGCGTACGTCCAAAGATATGCTCAAATCTCAATAATGAAGGACAAGCCGCAATTCCCAACTACTAAAAAAATCAGCATTAACGTATTTTCAATGATTCTACGTGATGCACATGAAACTATTGGAAAAATCAACTGTTTATCAATTATCGTTAATTCAGACAAACGATAATCAACGGCATGTATTGACTTGAGATCTTTATATATAAGATAATGTCAAACTTTGGATTTTTCTTTTTTATGGCAGAAACTTAGAAACTTTTTCCTATTAAAATTTCGGAATATTAAGAAGGATTTATCTAAACCTATGCCCCAAGGCGTAGGTTAAGAATTTCATGATTTTATTGAAAAAAATAATATAACATGATTTTTTTTGGGATGATAAATAATGATGGATATTTAAGATAGAGATAATCATGTAAGATTTTTTAGTTTTGTTGGATTTTGAAATGAAAACTTTTTGTATAATGAAAAATCATATCTTATATAGAATTTTTGATGTTTTTAGTTAACCTATGCTTTGTGGTATAGGTTAGAAAGACCCAATTAAGAATTTCAAAATCAGATAATCGAAATTCTCCATATATTTCAATAATTTCATATTGTTGTTCTCTCTTATTACAACGCTCAATATTAACACACAATGAAGAAGGAGAATTAAAGAGAGTCATTATTTTTTGCATTTCAATATAGTAGAGAGCATTTAGTAGCTGATATATAGATTCCAAATCTATACTAATATACTACCTCCGTTTCTTTTTAATCTACACACTTTCCTTTTTGGTCTGTTTCTTTTTAAATTACACACTGTTGTTTTTTCTATTTTTGGTAACATGTCACATCTACTTTCTCCTCTTTTCCCACCCATGTCATCCACTTTTTAATATTTTAACCCACTTTTTAGTTTCTCTCTCTCACTTTTCAGTTTATCTCTCCACCTTTTTAGTTTATCTCTCATACTTTGGCACTTTCTCCTTGGTTCTCCCCCAAAGTGAAGTGTGTAGATTAATTTGAAACAGAGGTAGTATTAAAAGGTGTTCCTAAGAAAGTTTGTGTGCCACGTGGCGTCTCTCTCTAAGCGCCTAATGCAAATGCTTTATTTTCAAGTCAAAGCCTCAATTGAAAAAATAATGTTGCGTAGTTACAAGGTATCGAACACGACACCTTTGAAATGAAAAATGAAAGTTTAACCATTGATCCAATATAACACCATTGTTTAGTATTTCAAAATAAAATATCATAAGGTCTTATAATTATATCTCATTAAAAGATTTGCACAAGTAGTTAGATACATACCTAACCTTTTTATGATAATAACAAGACTATTATAAACATAAAACTCTTACTCCGATTCCTTATAGAAAATTAAGTTATTGCTTTCATCCCCAAACTTTAAGGGTTTATTTTTCAAAAATTATGCAATTACTTATCATGTCATTACGTTAATTTTTCATCACTTGACAAAAAGTTACGAAAAGTAATAAAGCGGGGCATCGCCCGGGACACTTACTAGTTACAATTAAAAGTGTTGTAACTAAATGATGAAGGTAATGTTATGTATTCCGTATTAGGTATTATTACTGGTGGCCTAACTTATAAAAGTCAATCTTATTGGGCGCTACGTAGAATAGTCTCTGGTCAAATGCGTATAATGCAACTCTGACCTGCTGGGTGGCACAACATTAAAAATGTATCCATCTAAGACCATTAAGGATATTCCAAAAATTTGATTAAATCTCTAAACGAGGAACTACATTAAGGATATTTCCGCGCAAGTTGTTATGGTAAGGAAAAGGCCCGCTACACCTCAAATCTCATTGTTTATTGGTCTGACATTTACGAGTCAGGTTCTTGAGAATTAATGAGGGGAAGATAAAAAAAATTCCTAATTCTAAAAACCACACTTGGCAAGGTTAGAAACCCAAAGCCTATTAAGGTTTGAGCCTATTAGTTTTAGGAAATACTATGAAACAATAAAAGAATGGTCAAATATATTTTTTTATTATTTTTTGACAAAATGGTCAAAGATATTGATGTGTATTGAAAATTGTATAAAGCACATGTGCAAAACAAAAAAGAAGTACGAAAAAAATGTATGAAAAATTCCAGGGTTTTGCTATTCATAGCCCTATGCATAAAAATTAACAAATGAGTACAATAAATGTGAGATTCAAATTGAAAATTGAAATACACATTTATTATATGAAAAGATTCCATTGAAAAGTCAAAATCTTTTCATATACTTCCTCCGTTTCAATTTCGTTGTGACACTTTTAAAATCACGGACTCGTAGGCAATTTTTAGAGACGAGAGAGATAGAGAAAGAAAACAAAATGGTCGTCTCATGTGATAGGAGAGAGATAGAGAGAAGTTATTACCCAAAATGAAAGTGTAACAACTAATTTGAAACTTCCTAAAATGGAAGGTGTCACAACTAAATTAGAACGGAGGAAGTAATAAATGTGTATTTCACTTTTTAATGGAATCTTTTCATATAATAAATGTGTATTTCACTTTTCAATAGAATCTTTTCATATAATAAATGTATAATTTCAATTTTCAATGCATTTGTTAATTTTTTATGCATAGCTCTTAGGGCTATGAATAGCAAAACCCAAAATTCCAAATGGTACCGTACCGTACCCATCTTATAGAAGCCATTTTTCTCATTTTCATAGATCTAACGAAACACAATTAGTCAATTACACGTGAATAGTATTAGAAAATATGATTTTTCATTACACTTCCATATTACTTTATTTTAGATGATTAAGATCATTGTAACAATATGGCAATCACAATGTGAGAGTTGCTAACAGTCAAAGATTAGATACCCAACATGGCAACATCACTTGTAGAATTCCATAACCCACATGCCCTGTACACAACAATGGGTGTTGATGCCACCAAATCCAGCTCCTTTGGCTAAAGCCTCAAACTCTCTCTTACTCCTCTCTTTCCCTCCTGGGCTTTGTGTCATCATCAATAGATCCACCTGGGTAATGGCCCGTGCAAAAGTCGTCGTTTCGGGCTCATCGTTAACGATCGCCTCCACGACGATCACCTTTCCGTTGTCCGGCAACGCCGTGTAGCAATTCTTCAACAGTATCAAGCAACGTTCATCACTCCAATCATGGAGAATCCACTATTTTTATGAAAAAACAAAACACACACAATAACATCATTAGTTTCCTTCATGTCTTATTAAAATCTACGTAAATGTGACTCTATACAAAATGGTGTTACTGTGAATTAGAGTAATGATTGATGTGAGGTACAATAATTTCATAATTTGCATATGGTAAGTTGGTAACCATAGTTTATAGGCAAAATTGACCTCAATACCCTGAAGTATGGTGCAGGTGCACCAAACACCCCAAACTAAGGCTTATAGCCAGAACACCCCAAAGTACGGGCTGGGGTGCATTGCGTACCATAAATGAGAGTTGTCGTCGGAAAATGCACCGGCTCCGGTGGAATTTTTATTTTTTAATATTATTTTGCTTTTTACCCCCTCTTTTCCTATTTATTTCTTCTTTTTTCTCTCTAATTTTTTTAATTTTTTAGCTTTTTACCCCCCTTTCTCTTCCTCCATCTTCTCTCTCCTCCCACTCTCTCTCTCTCTTCAAGCATTATCTTCCTCAAACTCTGGGTTTCTTCCCCAAAAAAGGCAGTGCCTTCATTTCTTCCCCAAATTCAGTATTTCTTCCCAAATTCTCTGGGTTTCTTCCCCAAATGAACCCTAAAATCTGAAAATTACCGAAATTCATATTGAAAGCCCAAATTCGCATAACAACAATGAGTTCATTATTTCTGGATTGCACCATTTCTGACTTAACCAAAACTCTAAATCAAAAATCAATTGAATGTCTGAAGATGATGAATATTGAATCTGTGAAACAGATTGAATTGTCAAAATTAGTTAGTTAAGAGTCCGTAATTAGATTAAGCTCCTTTCTTACTGTCCAAAAATCTCAAAAAATATCGCTTAATTTGATCAAATTATATTGTCATACTATACTATATACACATTATATCTCATCATTCTTGTCCATATCCTTGTTGAATTTTTCTTCTGGAATCTTCGATCGCCGGAATCACAAAAATTCATCCGTCAAGCGATTTTCTCTCTCCTTCATTCCTTCGCCGGAAGATTTCACCGGAAATCGCGAAAATCCGCCAAATTTGAAGAAGAAAAAACGTTATAAACTCACTGCAAATTTTACGCCGTGGACATATTCGAGAGCCGGCTTTTTCTCGGTTGAAAAT
Organism: Beta corolliflora; assembly: GCA_947648045.1. NCBI lineage: Eukaryota > Viridiplantae > Streptophyta > Magnoliopsida > Caryophyllales > Amaranthaceae > Beta > Beta corolliflora. Next base: position 112,640 of record CANSZD010001008.1, read on the forward strand.
CAACTCTTCTCTTTTGTTGATGTGAAGAAGGTTTAAACATACTTAGGGCTCGCCTGGAACTCCATAAATGATTAGGGGGGAAAAACTTCATCGGTAAAATATATTGGAGTAGTAATTATGGGGTAAATTTATCATTTCCTTAAGAACAGAGATTATAATGAAGAAGGGGTAAGAGAGAGAAGGAGGAACGAGAAGTAAGAAAAACAGGAGGAGAGAGATAGAGTTTGAGGAAGATAATGCTTGAAGAGAGAGAGAGAGAGAGGGGGTGGGAGGAGAGAGAAGATGGAGGAAGAGAAAGGGGGGTAAAAAGCTAAAAAATTAGAGAGAAAAAAGAAGAAAATAGGAAAAGGAGGGTAAAAAGCAAAATAATATTAAAAAATGAAGATTCCACCGGAGCTTGTGAATTTTCCGGCGACAACTCTAATTTATGGTACGCAATGCACCCCAACTCGTACTTTGGGGTGTTCTGGCTATAAGCCTTAGTTTGGGGTGTTTGGTGCACCTGCGCCATACTTCAGGGTGTTGAGGCCAATTTTGCCTAATTTATAAGCATCTAATATCTAAAATTCATGTCAATGTGTCAAGTTCTTTGGTTTCACTTGATTTTTTTTTCAGCTAAAAAATATTCAAAAATTGTATTATGATAGCATTATGATAAATGGTTCAAATCGAGTCAAGTTCGAGTTATGTAGGTTAAGTTCAAATTTCTCTCAATAGCTTGAAAATTGAGCTGTGTCAAAAATTGTCAGCGCTCTAATGTTGGATTATCTTATACCTCATATAGAAATGACATATGTGTTACAATATTCTTTTGTGACCTCACCTTAAGAAAGATGGCATCTCCTGTGGGAACACTTTCAAACATATCTCCACCAATATGCTCCACACCTACAAAAAGTACAATTAGCATAAATGTGTGAATCTTCAAGATTGGGAGTATAAGAAACATAATAAGAGCCTACTTCAATTTTTTTAAATTATTATATGTACTTTTTGCGATTTTTATATAACCTGTTTTGACCTTATTTTTTCCCGTAATATATAAGAACAAATGTTATTCAAAATAACAACATTTAATTATTTATACTACTTACTAGTTAAAATATGTATAGCAAAGTGATACATTGACAAACATGTAAAGTCGAATTATACAACTTGATACTTCTATATAGATAATAGATAGATACCTGGGGATGGAGGGGCATTTGCGATGACATGAGGCAGATCAAAGTTGATGCCTTTAATGGATGGATACTGAGATGTTATAAAACGAATAGAGTGACCAAGACCTCCACCTACATCAACGAGACATTTGACGTTGCTGTTCGCCAAACCTTTGTATTTCTTGAAGATCTTCTTCACAAACATAACTGATTGAGCCATTGCCTTGTTAAAGACTTCATTGAACCTTGAATCAACAGCTGGGTACTCAAATGCATGCATCCCATGTACCATGCTAAATGGTATCCCTCCTTCTAACACTGCTTCTTTCAGCTTGCTCCTAAATTACAAATTTGACTTTTCTAGTTAATACTTTGTATGATTGAAAATACAGATCTAGGCTTTGTGCTTCTCATATATTTTCACTTGATATTGATATAAGTTAAAGTCGAGACTAATAAATTTAGACGAGTTCAAATAAGTTAAGTCAATCAGTGGTCAATAAATTTTGGTAAATTAAGTCAAACATTAATAAGGCTAGCTACTATGTATCGATCTAGGAGATATACATAATGAGACTTTTGTTGTTTTTTATTTTATTTTATTTTGTGAAGCTCCACTTAGAGTACTACAACTTAGATATGTTACCGAAATCATCTTAAATACTTCATAGTCCAATTTGATTGAGCCATTGCCTTTATTAACTGATGTGCACTTGTCTCCACAAAGCAAACATTATTGTGCAAATCTGCAATATGCTCAATTTGGATATATCATATACTCCCTCCTTTTTTTTAAGATGTAACATTAGACTTTTCACATTTGTCGAGGCATAACTTTGACCGATAATATCTCTAATTGTATAAAATTAAAAATTATAAAAAAAATATATTGGGAAAGTGTATACCGTGACGAATCAAACAAGATTACACATGACTATATTTTTCTTATGTATAAATAACAATTAATGGTCAAAGTGTATTGGATGAATAGTGCCCAAAGTCAATATGTTACATCTAACAAAACGGAGAGAGTACAAGAATATGTCGTACGCCCAAATTTTAAATCATATCATCAAATTTTGTTGTGAGAAATGAAATCTCTTATAAAAGGAAGGCAAAAAGAAGAGTAAAATAAAAAAAACTAACCAGCTTGCGAGAAAGACTTTATCAGTAAACAACTTCAAGTTAGGAGCCAATGACACCCCATCTTCATCAGGAACATAAACCTTAGTCAATGGTGCCGACTTGTAACGCCTCTCAACACCGCCGTCAGCGGTAGAGATAGTGGTGCAAACGACGATAGAGAATGTGGCCAGGAGCCTAAGCATCCTGTCCAACATGGCTGGAGCATCCGGGTTTCGAGCACGAACCCGGCTTGCTATCTCAGCAGGCAAGAGCCCGTTTTCACCCGCTTGATCATAGATGATTTGGAGCGCACCCATCTCAATGGTGGCATTTAGGACCATAGGAAGGGCACAAGAATTTGCTATTTGAATTCCATTTGCAAAAAGTGCTTCCTCTTCTTCCTCATATTTTGATGACTCTTTAACATAATCGGGTTTGGTTTCTAATGAAGGTGCCATATTGGCTTCTTGGTTACGTTGGTTGTTTTTGGGATATGTTATTGGTACGTAATTTGATCATGTAAGAGGGAAAGAAGGGGTTCTTATTATCTTATATAAGGAGAGAACATGGCTATAGTGTTCAAGGGTTGTCAAATCTTGGCCACGTTAGGGATTTTAGTCGGTAATAACTCCATTTTTTTATTAGTTATAACAATTTGACTATTGCCTGTATATTTATATATTTCTGCAATGTTCACTTATACATGATTAAGGTTACACTATTTACAAATTTATATTTGGCTATCATTTGTGATTAATGGATAAAAAGAAAAATATAGTCATGTGAGATCTTGTTTTATTCGTCTCGATATGTACTTTTGGAATATCAACTTTTTATAATTTTTACAAATGCATTTTAGAGATATTAATGTTCAAACATTTACATTGACAAGCGTAAAAAGGTAAATTGTAAGTTTGTAACTATTAAAAAGAAACGGAGGGAGTATGTAACAAATATTTACATAACATGCTTTAATTAATTCTCATTTAAAATGAGATGTGAGCAGTTGAGCATTATATGCTATGGGACGGAGGGAGTATTATTTATTGTAAAGGTAGACCTATATGAACTTTTAATTCTCAACTACTCGCTTCACTTTCTAAACTTTCTATCTCTTACATAATCCAAAAAATAAAAAGTCAGAATGATGACATATATTAAATAATATTTCGTCCAACGTTTAGTTAGGAAGTTCTCTATTACGAAAAATAAAAATAAAGTTGTGCTCTTAATATGAGCCAATTTTGTTAACAACGTTACAAATAGGGGGGGTTACGGAGGGAGTAGCTGTCTAGGACAGTAGTAATTGCGCCATTCGAATTAGTACTTTAACAACGTCAAAATGGGGGGGCAGGGGGGCGTACGGAGAGAGTACACAGTAGTAGAGTACTGGGTAATGAGCTTCACTCGTTAGTCTAACAACACGATAAGAAAACGAAACTTCTACTTTCCTAACAACCCATTTGGTACTGCACGAACCCAATAAAATTGTTGCCACAATATCTACCTAAACAACATTCTATGTTCAAATTTGAGTTAAATGCAAGAACCACCTTCATGCACATAGGGAAATATCTTCATTCACCACGAACGAATAAAATGTTGACACCTCACTATAATCTAAAAAATAATTCACTTTTGCAAAATGCATGGAGAGAAAATATGAGGAAACCTTTTGGCCATGTAGAGGAAAAAAACGTGAGGAGGGAAATGAAATTTTTGAGCGAAATCAGATTTAGCAATATACTAGTAGGTAGGGGTGTAAGTGGACTGCGAAAAGTCCAGAGTCCAATCCAGTCCAGTCCAAACTTATTGGACTGGACTTGACTGTAATATGTTTGGACTGGACTTAGACTCAAATTTTTGAGTCTATATATATTCGGACTGGAGTTCACTACAAGAAAAGACGATATCAACAACGGTTTAAAACCATCGCTGAAATACTCAAAACAATCATTTGGATAAATCAACGACGGTCAACAGTCGTTGACTGACAGTCGTTGCATCGATGGTCGCTGATTTAGGAATCAAGGACCGTCAGGCCGTCGGTAGCAATATCAACGATGGTTTTCTTATCAGCGACTGTTTTGAATACCAACGTTGAGAATATATCACCTACAGTTTAGAGCTGTCGCTGAGACAACGACGATTCTTAACCGACGTTAATTCAACGGCGGTTTAAAACAGTCGTTGTATCAACGACGGTTCAAAACGGTCGGTGAATCAACGACGGTATAAATCAGTCGGTAGTATTTACCAGCAGTCGTTGCCTTTTACATCCGTGGCAGCATTACTTTCTTTTACAGCGACTGTTTAGCCGTCGTTGTTTTTTTAAATTACATTAATTAGATAATAATATTCCAAATTATAATTAAACCTGTACCTGGGCTGCACCTAAATATACTACACTAAACCTGTTTCTCCATCGCATTTAATATTTTCAACTAAAAAAATATGCAATTTTAATATGTATTACAAAATGCGTAGATACTTATATAATTACATGAAATAGATTAAATTTATGTACACAAAATACATCCCGGTGTCGGGAAATAAAGTAGAAGTCGGGTTCTACAAATATATATATCGACAAATCTAGAAACTAATAAGCTAGATGCCGATAAATGTAGACACTAAATGTCTATAGTTAGACAAACTACCTAGATTAAATATATGTACGTAAAATAGATCCCGGTGTCGGAAAATAAAGTAGAAGTCGGGTTCCAAAAAAATATACCGACACATCTAGAAACAAAGCTAGATGCCGATAAATATAGATACTAAATGCATATAGTTAGACTAACTATATAGAATCTATAAGTTAGTTACCTATAGTTGCCAAAAACCAAACAAACTACAATGTCACGGGTGTCTCTGTAGCACTACTGCCACCACCAAACCCTGGGTCATCTTTCTCGGTGCGTTGTGGAGGGGGGCCTGTGTTGCAACCTGAGAACATGTGGCCGAAGCTAGACATGTTCCTCATCATTTCCTCCAGGAGGGCCCGATTTGACTCTTTCATCCGTGCTGCGACCCTTGCCTCCACCTCTTCCATCCGTGCAGCGACCTTTGCCTCCACCTGCGCCTCAAGCTGAGAAAAAATGGACGGCTCATATTGTTGTGAAGAGCCGCCTTCTCCTCACCCAGATGAAGAGTTGTAGTACAAATGATCTCCCTGACCCAACCCCGGCACTTTTCCTCTGTTCCTCCCACCAACTGTCTCCCAATACAACAGATCAGGGTTCGGTTGTGACCCCTGAGTGGTACAATCATTCTGCTTCTTGTTGTATGTCTCCTGCATTTGGTTAAATGTACTCATATTCAAGTAATATAAAATGGCCTATATTTTGTATTTTCAATCAAAACTACTTATAAACACATGAAACTAACTATATATATGATGTTTGAGTTATTTATAACTTAAACTAACTTCAAACTACTCATATTCATTCATTTTCAAGTAAAATGGCCTAAAATGGCCTATATTTAGTTCTAACATGCCTATATTTTGTATTTTCAATCAAAACTACTATTAAATACATGAAACTAACTATATATATGATGTTTGAGGTGTTTATAACTTAAACTAACTTCAAACTACTCATATTCATTCATTTTCAACTAAAATGGCCTATATTTGGTTCTAACATGCCTATATTTTGTATTTTAAATTAAAACTACTTATAAACACATGAAACTAACTATATATATGATGTTTGAGGTGTTTATAACTTCAACTAACTTTAAACTACTCATATTCATTCATTTTCAAGTAAAATGGCCTAAAATGGCCTATATTTGGTTCTAACATGCCTATATTTTTTATTTTCAATCAAAACTACTTATAAACACATGAAACTAAATAAATATATATATATATATATATATATATATATATATATATATATATATATATATATATATATAGGTGTTTATAACTCAAACTAACTTCAAACTACTCATATTCATTCATTTTCAAGTAAAATGGCCTAAAATGGCCTATATTTGGTTCTAACATGCCTATATTTTGTATTTTAAATTCAAAACTACTTATAAACACATGAAACTAACTATATATATGATGTTTGAGGTGTTTATAACTTAAACTAACTTCAAACTACTCATATTCATTCATTTTCAAGTAAAATGGCCTAAAATGACCTATATTTGGTTCTAACATGCCTATATTTTGTATTTTCAATCAAAACTACTTATAAATACATGAAACTAACTATATATATATGATGTTTAAGGTGTTTATAACTTAAACTAACTTCAAACTACTCATATTCATTCATTTTCAAGTAAAATGGCCTAAAATGTCCTAAAATGGCCTATATTTGGTTTTAACAACATGCCTATATTTTGTATTTTCAATCAAAACTAACTTAAATATATGTTTAGAAGTATGTACCGAGATTTGCTTTGCTTTCTTGTTTGCTGGAATTTCTCCTTTTCCAGGAACAGTCTTAAAATGAGTCTTCAAGAACAACTCGGGAGCGGTAGGGAGTACTCCTCCTCTACTCTTTGCCTGTACACATTGTTGAACAAAGGCTTTATTTTTTACTTATACCGAAAATGTCATGTAATTTAAACTAAGTAGTAGATATGGAATATTTTTACCATCTTTCTAGCATGCTGTGCCGCCGAAATAGAACCCTGAAAGTGTGACGGCTCAATTGGATTAGACAGGGAGCCACCTCATAGGATCTTATGCGCCTTTTCAGATTTTTCCAGAAACGTGGGGTCTTGATTCTCTTCTTCATGGCTTCGTAGATGGTCTCCCCCAACCATTTTGGCCTTTCTTTGGCTTTCTTAAGCTCCCAGTATCGCAAGTCTCTCAGACGATCTGCATCTTTCATCTTGTAAGCCTTCCTCACTCGGCCATCTAACTCAGGAGCCCATTCGTAAAGACCCTTTAATCAAACATTAAACCAAGTTATTAATAAACTAATATAATTTCATTCTTCATAATTCGATTCATACATACTGTGAATGAGTTCCACCAATGCTTCTTTGTGGCATTGTCTACCTCACTGTAATTGAACCAAGGTTTTCGAAAATGACCCTGGAAATTGTCAATGATGGACCCACTAACCTTGTTATCATCAAACCTGAATTGAAAACCAAACAAACACGTGAATTGTGAATATCATTTGATACAAATATCATGAAGCATATATTAGCTTACAAACTTACCACAATCCAGTAGGACTTAAAACCTTTTTTGGTGCACGGTTCGACCCTTCACCTTCCTCCATATGACTGTTCGGAGTCTCCGGTACGTGGTTACCAAAGTCATGTGCCTCTGAATCATATCCCTGTGTCTCTGAGATAGGGATCTGCCTTTCTTGTGGTTCTGGTGACTGAAAAAGCTCCATGGGAATCAAATTCCCACGACCTTGGCTTCCACCTAAGCCATCTCGACCTCCGTGCCCCGTAGGATTAGACATGATTACCTAAAAAAAAACAAATATTAGACTTGATACCATGATTTCAGGTGATCACTATATAATGGATGTTACATGTATTTATTTTGGGACATCACAGTTGCTACACAAGTCTGAATCTCATATTTGTGCTACCACATTATATTAGATACATATACATGTAATACAACACCTTAAAGAGACATGAACACTTTATTTACAATCGTTCATGACAAAATCAACTTTAACAAGTTCCTACACTTATGTAAAGTTTGCACAAACAGTCCACATTCACTTTGGTAAAATTAACACCTACAGAAGTTGTTCAGCCTTCTTGTGAAGGCAGGCTTACTCCATTGAAGAAAGTTGCTCCCATCGTTGGCCCATCAATAGGAGCCAGGAGGACATAATTGAGCATCTTTCAGACACAAGCTCTAACGTCAGTGCGCGAGTTAGCCAAAGGCATAAGTGCATAACTCACACAGATGAACTATCAACAACAGGGTGGAAACCTCCCTTAGCCATTCGGAAGATGTTGAAGAAGCATAACACCATTTGTAACTTGTAATCAATGGCAAATTATAAACAGATTCAAAGACATTGAGGTTTGCTGAACCTAATTTTGTCTGGTAGAGACATGATTGTAGCCAGGATTAGTATGTTTGTATGGCATACTTTAAGGTATTACTCCATCTGTTGTTTTCTAATCTACCCCCTTTCCGTTTTTAGGTGTTCTTATACGTTGTTCTAACTTCTACACCATTATTTCTAGTATTTTGAAGCTACAATAAATGGATTAAACCAAGATGGAGGCAAAGTTGGACTAAATTGACTCCAAAAAAACATTTACCTACCTGCCAATAATGACATCATATTCATCCAGTTTTCAAGAAAATAATTCTATATTACATACTTTAATAAGAACTGAAATCACCTCTGAGATTTAAGAAACCACCAGATGCTTCATTCCTGGTTTAGTTTCGCTGGAGATATTCAACATTTCAACTGCAAACCAAATCATCATAAAAAGCGATACATTCAAAAACCATGGGAGGAAAATTAGAAAACACTACTAGCATATGAAAAATTCTACATCATCCAAAAAAACACTTCTAACATCGTATCTCACATGATTCAGGGGTTTGGTGAGTGCCAAAAATAAAAAAAAAATTAAATAAGTAGGGTTTGGGTATTACCAGCGGCGAGGAGAAAGATTTAGAAGCGGCGACGGATTAAAACGGCCGGCGTACGGTGGTGTTGGCCACCTATATCCCAAAAACCCAATTTTTAGGGTTTGATGAGTAACAAAAAAAATAAAAAAAATAAACATGAAGCTTCAGGAATTACCGGCGGTAAGGAGAGCGAAAATGGGATGTCGCCGGTCGTTGGAGGAAGGTGGAGGTCTGACCTTGGCCTTCAATGGCTTCTTCAATTCGCGCGCCCTCCTCTCCCTTTTGTGTTTTGAAAATGAATGAATTAATACAGTCGTTTAACAAAGAGGCCAACTTTATTTTAACCCCTTTTTCATCAGCGACCGTTTAATACAGTCGCCTAAGCTAAAAAAATATGAAATTTAAAATAATAAAATCAACGACTGTTTTAAACGGTCGCTGATTAACAACGACGGTTTATCCGTCGCTGTTGACTTTAAAAGCAGTCGGTGGCAACGACGGTTTAAAACAATCGCTGGGTGCAATAATAAGACCGTTATTCAAACCGTCGCAGTGAAGCAGTCGTTGATTTAACCTTTTCTTGTAGTGGTTGGACTCACCCCTTTGGAGTATAATAAGTCCAATCATGTCCAAAAAATATTTTAGCATATAATATATATACACATACATATATTTTTGTTGAAATTTTGGAACTTTTAACATTCCCACTCAAAATTTTTTACGTGGCAACAGAATTTCCACTTACCCTCCAAAAGTCCAAAGTGAGAACTGAAAAGGCAAAAGTTACATTAACATTTTTGGCGCCTTTTGTATTTTGCAATTTGTATTTGTATTAAATATGTACGTAACTTACTTTGTGGAATTGATGTAATGAGTCCAATTTTTAAAATTTCAATGATCCAATCATGAGAAAACATTGTAAACCTAAATAATGGAAAATAAAAATTATATAATAATCGGACTGGACTGGATTCGGACTCAAGAAAAAAGTTTTGGATTGGATTCGGACTCAAGAAAAAAGTTTGGATCGGATTTAATTTGGACTCAATTTCTCGAGTCCAAAAAATTTTGGACTGGGTTGGATTTGGCTGAGTCCAATCCACTTATACCCCTACTAGTAGGCTACTAATAGCCAAAGAAATATGATGGTGATCAGACAATATATTATCAAACAATTATCTCCTAAATCAACTTTACAACACTGAAAACCAGAACTCTAGAAGTAATATTTAACTAATTAAATTTTCACTTGGATATCACTTCAAATGTAAATATTTTTAAATTAAAATTCAAATACATCGATGGAAATATAATGCTCTATCTACAAAAAGACCAAGGGAGATATTTTTTTATGCTCTCTATCTATAAAAAGATCAAGTGAGATAATCCCTTCAAAAAAAAAAAAGATCAAGTGAGATTACTATCATGGGTAAGCAACACAAATATATAATTAATTCCAAAGCTATAAGAAAGACAAGGATGGTAACAAAGCATATTCATAAAATCATAAATAAGCCTCTATTTATATTTATTTATTTTGCTCACTTGAAATATTCTTGTCAAGGTTAGAAAATTTTGCATACAATAAATGTAATCATGTGAGATATTATTGAATTTGTTTCTAATCTATAGTTTTAAAATAGGCAAAATTGGCCTTAACACCACAAACTATGGCGCGGGTGCACCTAGCACCACCAACTTTGACTAGTAGCCAAAAACCCGCAAACTATTGGCCTGCTGGGTGCAATGAATGTCATAAATGATGTTGAAGCTAACTTTTCTTGGTACATTTTTATGTGACTTAGGCTCGTTTCTTTTGAATTTGAATAAGTACAACCGAAGCGAACCGAAATGAATAAGTACGAGCCGAGCGGGCGGTCGGGCCCAAGCGATCGATCCGATCCGAGCCGAACCGAACCGATCTGAATTGAGTATTATTAATAATTACAAGTAGAGTAATATTGTTATCATCATTGATAATGATAATAATTAATAATATTAATGATAATGATAATAATAATAATATTAATACTAATACTAATAATATGCATAATAATAATATTCTTATGAATTGAGTAATATTAATAATAACAAGTAGAATAATAATGATATGAAGTAATAATATTATTAATATAATATTTTCCTCCAAGATTGCTATTCGCAAGTCAATATATACAAAACCAAAAAGCATGTTTCACGCCTAATCTTGTAAGAATAATAGCTGATAGCATTTATTTCTAATTCTAAGCAACGACGAATATTGACTTGCCTAATTTACAAAATACAAAACTATATTTACATTATATTTGACTACTCCTATATTTACAAAACTATATTTGACATATATTTTAAAAAAAATACAAAACTATATTTGACAATAATAATAAAAATAATAATAATAATGATAATATAATAATAAGAATATAATAAAAATAATAATAGTAATAATAATAGTAATAATAATAATAATAACAATAATAATAATAACAATAACAATAATAATAATAATAATAATAATAATAATAATAATAGTAATAATAATAATATTAATAATAATAATAATAAAAATGATGATAATAATAATAATAATAATAATAATAATAATAATAATAATAATAATAATAATAATAATAATAATAATAATAATAAAATCAATAAGTTGTAGTACGAACCGATCTCGATCGGCCGAGCCCGGCCGAATAAAGTCGAACCGAATAAGTCTAACCGGGGCGAACCGAACCGATCGAATCGAGGCCGGGCCCGTCTGACCGAACCGAATCGAGCCCGATCGATCTGACCGAATTTCCATTTATTCGATCCGAAAGAAGGCGCTTTTGGACTTCTAATCAATGAAAAAAAGGATAAATGAAAGAAAAAGGAGAAAATGGAAAAAAAAATTAACACGGATTCCCTGCAGTCGGCAAGAAAAGTTAGCTCTGGCGTCAGTTATGACACTCGCTACACCCATGCCAATAATTTGGGGTGTTTTGGCTACTAGTCAAAGTTTGTGGTGCTGGGTGCACCCGCGCTATAGTTTGTGGTGTTGAAGTCAATTTTATCTTTAAAATATTAACTTTTTTTCATAAATTTTACTAATGAAACTAATTAAGGATATTAACGATCAAAGATACACATTAGAGACCGTAAAAGCAAAATAAAGAACTACTGATCATAGAGTTCTATCTTCACATAATAGTCAACACAAATACCCTTGATTATATTCTTTTCAACTATTTTACGGCAAATCATGAGAACATTTATAAACGTTACACATACATTTAACTGGGAAAGTATATAACGTTCACTTCGAGAGTTACTAACGGCCTAGTAAGAGGGAAAAGCTCAATTTAACAAATCTTGAAGTATGACACCGCCTAATCACAATGTGAGAGTTGCTAACCCTCAAAATCAATGTCATTAATAATATCACTTGTAGAATTCCATAACCCAAAAGCCGTGCACACAACAATGGGTGTTGATGCCACCAAATCCAGCTCCTTTGGCTAAAGCATCAAACTCTCTCTTACTCCTCTCTTTCCCTCCTGGGTTTTGTGTCATCATCAATAGATCCACCTGGGTAATGGCCCGTGCAAAAGTCGTCGTTTCGGGCTCATCGTTAACGATCGCCTCCACGACGATCACCTTTCCGTTGTCTGGCAACGCCGTGTAGCAATTCTTCAACAATATCAAGCAACGTTCATCGCTCCAATCATGCAGAATCCACTATTTTTTTGAAAAAACAAAAAACACATAATAACATCAGTTTTCTTCATATGTTATTAAATTCCACGTAAATGTGACTCTATACAAAATGGTGTTACTGTGGTTTAGAGTAATGATAGATGTGCGGTACTATATTTTGCACATATAACCATCATAATTCATTAGCATCACTTGATTTTATTTTCAGCTCAAAAATATTCAAAAAAATTTGAACTTAAGAAAATCACTTCACATGGTAATATTGGTAAATGGTTCACATCAAGTCAAGTTCGGGTTGTTCAGATTAAGTTTGGATTTCTCTCAATAACTTGAAAATTGAGTTATTGAGTTGTCTAAAAAATTGTCAGCTCTAATGTTGGATTATTTGATTACTGATACCTCATAAAGATATGTGTAGCAATAATCCTTTATGACCTTACCTTAAGAAAGATGGCATCTCCTTTGGGAACACTTTCAAACATATCTCCACCGATATGCTCCACACCTACAAAAAGTACAAATTACCATAAATTTGTGGATCTTAAGAAACATAAGAGCATACTTTATTTTTTGTATTGTTGACTTTTTGTGCTTATAAAATATAACCTGTTTTGACCTTATTTTTCCCCCTAATATTTAAGAACAAATATTATTGCATTCGTCCCAATATATTTTCAGATATCAACTTTAGATAATTTATATTACTTACTAAGTTAAATATCAATGTCAAAGTGGTACATTAACATGAAACGTGATCAGTTGAAATATACAACATAACTAAGAAAAAGGAAGTAGCGTATACATAAATACTTCTATATAGATAGATTACCTGGGGTTGGAGGGGCATTTTCGATGACATGAGGAAGATCAAAGTTGATGCCTTTAATGGATGAATATTGAGATATTATGAAACGAACAGAGTGACCAAGACCTCCACCTACATCAACAAGACATTTGACATCGCCATTCTCCAAACCTTTGTATTTATTGAAGATCTTCTTCACAAACATAACTGATTGAGCCATTGCCTTGTTAAAGACTTCATTGAACCTTGAATCAACAGCTGGGTACTCAAATGCATGCATCCCATATACCATGTTGAATGGTATCCCTCCTTCTAACACTGCTTCTTTAAGCTTGCTCCTATAATACAAATTTGAGTTTTCTAGTTATTGCTTTGTATCTTATAAAGATTTAAGCTTTAATCACGAAGCTGAATAAGTCTAGATTAATTAAGGTTGTTGCTAATACATTTAAATGAGTTCGTATAAGTTAAATCTAGCGTCAACAAAGGCTACTATATTTTTCCCTTAAAAGAAAAAGGGTTTTGCTAAACGACGCCATTTTTTTACTTACTAACGCCCTAAATACATGTATAATACATGTATTTTTGTACATTATACATGGTTTGTAAACAAACCTTTCCTTTTTTTTTTTTTTTTTTTGGACAGGGTACATGGTTTTTTTTTTTTTAAACAAACCACATGCAAGGTGAGGCGCCTAATTTAGGTGCCTCAACCACAGGTGGGGCGCCTAAATTAGGCGCCTGCACCGCTGGTTGGGCGCCTAATTTAGGCGCCTGCACCTTAGGTTGGGCGCCTAAATTGGGCGCCTGCACCACAGGTGGGGCGCCTAAATTAGGCGCCCAACCTGTGGTGAAGGCGCCTAAATAAGGCGCCCTCTCCCCATGGCATTTCATTTGAAATTTGACATTTTCAGCAGTACACAAACCAATTTCTAGTCTAACATATGCAATTTTCTACTATAAAACACTAATAATTAACAAAGTTTTATAATTATTAATTTCTAAACTAAACATATTTAAACAAAAAAATTATCTTTTTCAGAAATTAAAACCCAAAAAAACAAAAAAAAAGGTTGGGCGCCTAAATAAGGCGGTTGCACCTCAGGTGGTCCGCCTAAATTAGGCGCCCAACCACTGGTGTTAAGCGCCTTTTTTAGACGCTCCACCAGTGGTGGAACCGCCTAAAATAGGCGCCCCATTATATTTGCCGGAGTTATGTTGGCCGGAAAAAACGTCTTCTCCTTCACCCACGTGTCGCCGGAGTTAGTGCGCCTCCACAAAGCCGAAGTTTGTCGCCGGAGAAAATGCGAGATCTTGTGCTTCTGGCCGGAATAAATTAAGTCGCCGGAGTTAATTTATGTCGCCGGAAAAAAGTTGAAGGTAGATGTTGTTCATGAGAGAGATCTAGTGAGAGAGTGAGGGAGAGTGAAGAGAGTGGGAGAGTAGGAGAGTGAGAGAGAGGGAGAGTATTTTAATAGTGATATACATGTATTATACATGTATTTAGGGCGTTAGTAAGAAAAAAAATGGCGTCGTTTAGCAAATGAGAAAAAAAAGCTACTATATTTCAGTAATAAATTTAGGGGATTCATATAATATGATATTTTTTATGATTATCAGATCAAATCGGGGAAATTTTCCAAAATTTGATTTAAATAAAACGTGATATAATTATTCTTGCATAACTTTTATTAATATATTGGAGTAATAATATATGACTATAAAAATCTGACACTAAACCACTTATAGACCAATTTCGGACCAACTCATTTTATATATTTTTAAAATCCTTCTTTATCACTATTTTTTTGCATGACCAGCTAAGAATATGTATGGTTATACTTCGATCTAAAGAACATATACTTTTGTAAGTTGGATAGAATTTTTCATTTTAATTTTGTATAGAATTAACTATTAAGCACATGTCATACTCTTTATTATTTTAAAGTTGAAAGGAGAGAAAAATAGGTGATCAGTGTGTTTCTCGAAATACCTGTCTCTACTAATTGTATTGTACCAACTACTTTTGTTTCAATTATTTTGGTAACTTTGGACCAATAGTAATAGACTAGTACTCCATTTTCCTTGAAAATAAACAGTTACTCATGGGTTGGTGAACAACCGAAAGCGACCAATGACGTACTATCTTTTTTTTCTTCAGCTTCCAATAATGGTGAACCATGAGAGCTAAGTACTACTCCATCCGTCCCATATTATAGTGCTTCTTTCCTTTTAGAGTGTCCCAAAATATAATTCTTGTTTCTATTTTGATTCCACACTTTTCCATGATTTTCCAAGAAAAATTATGCCACCATTATTTATTTGCTTCTTGGAAATAGTTTTTTTGCTTTGTTTATTCAACCCAAGGGTTGAATTAGTCATGCATTTAATGCTCTTTCACCACTTATTGTCATTCTCTCTCCTAAAAATTAAAATTAGCTTTTTCCCCATACCATTTATTAATAATAATTTACATTCCTCTTAGATTCTATTTACCTTAATACCCGTGAAAAAATAGAATCAAGCACTATAATATGGGACGGAGGGAGTATCTTATTTAGAGTAGCTTTTATACAGAGCATCGAGGATTAAATGAATTAATCATGAGTAAACGACAAACATTAAAGGAATACTATGTCAAACTAACATCGAGTATGCTTGCGTGAAAGTAGTGGCCCATTCTGGCCCATGCCCCATTCAATGAATCTGATCATTATTAAGCATATTGGAGGTTGCTTGAAGACAATTCTTTTTATTTTTACATGATTATTATTGTAGAAGTTTAGATCTTATCTATGCTATAACTAGGTATGGGTAATATCTACCGACACATGATTTTATCATAATTAAATTTCTAAAAGGATACCATTTTTCGAAATGAGTAATGCTTATTAGTTATATGCAACCCTAATAGTGATGATCTATACATCCCTAGGAGTTATATATAAGCATTTAACATATTTCTTGAAGAGGGAATAAATTTTGTCTAACCATTGAGTAAACTATCCACTAGAAATAGACATTAATATTAAATGGTATAAAACTCATCAAAAAATATTTTATTTGGTAATTTATCTAGTAGATAAATATATCAATCTCCCGATAAAGAGGTATTAAATTAGGAATGCATGATAAATTTACGCATCAATTAATCTTTCCGCCTAAATAATTTTAAGGGTATGTTCGGTAAAAGTAGTTGTTGCGGTAGCTGTTAGCTGTAGAAGTAGTTGTCAGCTGTTGTACAAGCTGTCAACCGTCAAATATTAGCTGTTACATCAGTTTGACTTTGAAAATAGCTTTTATGATAATTAGTGTTTGGTAAAACTAGCTGTTAGTTTTTTAAAAAAAATAACGAAAATAAACTATATTCAATCTACAAAAGCTACTCCAAAAGCTACATCTACCCCAAAAGCTAATATCAATAGCTTTTCCAAATCACTAATTCAAACACCAAGAGCTATTCCAAACACTACTTCACCAAACACAAGTTTTCGCCATTATTAGAGTTTTGACTTAGTCCACAACACCAAAAGCTACCTCAAAAACTACCTCAAAAGCTATTGCCAGTAATGATTTTTTTTCCAGAGAGAATCTCAAGAAATGATTTTGTAACCTTATAAGGTAGAAGTAATATCAATAATAAAAGTATTTCCAAATTATCTTGTGAAAAAATCAAATTTTTCATGGGAAAGAAAAAGGGTGAACTGAAAACTAACCAGCTTGCAAGAAAAACCTTATCAGTAAACAACTTCAAGTTAGGAGCCAATGACACCCCATCTTCATCAGGAACATAAACCTTAGTCAATGGCGTCGACTTGTACCGCCTTTCGACACTGCCGTCAACGGTGGAGATAGTGGTGCAACCGACGATAGAGAATGTGGCCAGGAGCCTAAGCATCCTGTCCAACATGGCTGCAGCATCCGGGTTTCGAGCACGAACCCGGCTTGCTATCTCAGCAGGCAATAGCCCTTCATCGCCCGCTTGATCATAAATTATTTGGAGCGCACCCAACTCAATGGTTGCATTTAGGACCATAGGAAGGGCACAAGAGTTAGCTATTTGAACTCCATTTGCATAAAGAGCTTCTTCTTCTTCCTCATTATTCAATGGCTCTTTAGCATAAGTTACATTGGTTTCTGATGAAGGTGCCATTTTTAACGTGTGATTGTTTTAGTTTTTTTTGAAGGATATGTTTTTGGTACGTAGTTTGATCATGTAAGAAGGAAGCAAGGGTTTCTTATAGAGGGAAGAATGTCACTATGATTTTGTTGGGTTGTCAAAGTTGATTTAAGTCTTAGCCCTCTATCTAAGTCCACTTTTTGGAAAAACATTAAAGAAAGTATGTTTTACCTACTCTAGTACTGATTGTGTTGTCCAAATGTCAAAATTGATGACCAACCTTTTGAAGTAATGCTACAAATACAATACTAGTTGTCACTAGTTGTATAGTTGGTGAATGGTGATTGCTTCACTAGCTAGTACAAAACAGAATTGCTCCTTCCTAGAAAGATGCTTCTACTTTCCACCAACCCACTTCCGCCAACCAACCCATCAAGCAACATGATTGTGGCCAATAGCCACAAACTCTTTGGGTCCAAATTTAATGAAAGAATAACCTCCCAAGCAATAATTTTTTTGATTGAAAAGGTAGAAAAAAGTTGTGGTTTTAAACAAGTGTTGAGGTCTTGAGGATAGGATTTGATTTGGATCAATTATGTTAAGATGATATTCAATGGAAAAAAACTTAATCTACTCAAATTGATTACTTATTAGAAATTAACACCAATTAATATTATATCTATAGTGAATTATCTACCAAGTAGGTAGATGTGTCATGACTCGATTTTAATTCAATTCAAATTCATTAGAATCAGGTTATATTCAAATTAATTTATATAGCTTGTTCTAATTACAAAACTAAGTATTATTCTTTTTTAATCAAGAAGTAATCTATTTTGGTTAAAATATGTAACTATTCTTTCCTTTTTAGGCGCAGTTCTCCAAAAGGATTGCAATCTATGTAAAAAGAATTGTCATGTCATATCTTAATATAAAGGATTAATTCTCATATCAAATAAAACACATATAGTGTCAACTCTTAGCATGAGCAGGATGAGCGGCCGCGGCTCTAGGCTGCACTTTCAATTTAGCCTGGAATTTCATATTCTTGTTATATGTAGATTGTTGCAAAGGAAACATAATAATCCATTGTTGGAGTAGTGGTAGCTGATCGTTCTACTGAAAATTCAACTTAAAGTTGGTCATCAATTTTATGGCATGTTCCAATCCAAATCTACTGAAAATTAAAGCTCATATATCTATGGTGTGTATGTATTATATTTTATGGTGTGTTCCAATCCTACTTCATAAGTTCGTAGACAGTTTTGAGGTGAATCTAGATAGTTTGAATTGGAACTAAAGTTGTGTTACATGTATGGTATTTTACTGAAAATTGGATGCCTTATGATTGTCTTACTGAGGATAGGCTAGGTATTCGAATTGAAGTTTTATGATTGTATATTTTATTCTTCTAATTCTTTTCTAAATTTGCAACTTAAATTGCCTACATGTTAATATACTATTTTTAAAATTAATTTATAAAAATATTCGAGTAGCAAATATTATAAAAGTTATAATTCGAAAACCTACATTCAAATAAATTTGATAATAATTATTTTTATATATTGGTAGCCGTAGCCCGTAGGCATGTGAAGTGTGAGGAATAGTCAGCAGTAGTGATTTTAGGAGTATAGAGAAAGTACTTGATAGAGCAGTAGAGCACTTGACCAACTCCACACCAACCAATCTTATCTTAATTAGCATTGGTTGGATCTAAGATTTAGAAATTATTTTTGATGGAAAATTTAGGTATTATTTGTAATGTCTTGTATATAAGTTCTTTGAACACATTTTTCCAATGAAAACCTCTTGCATTAGTAATGATTTGCCATCTTCTAGCTCTGCACCTAACTTATGCGCTGCTCCTCTTTCAGATAATCATGTTACAGATTTGGAGCCAAGGAGAAGCAAAAGGGCTCGGAAAGAAAATAGTTTTGGATCTGACTTTATTACTGCTTTCTTAACTGAACCTTATTTGATTGATTGTGATTTTGTCTCTGCTTTCATTTTGGAAGATGACCCTAAAACTTATGATGAGGCAATGAGGTCTATTGATGCAGTGTTCTGGAAAGAAGCTATTAATAATGAACTTGATTCAATCCTAAGTAATAACACTTGGGAATTGACTGATTTACCAAGGGGTTGCAAGCCCATTACTTGTAAGTGGATCTTTAAGAAAAAACTAAAACCTGATGGATCCATTGACAAGTATAAGGCTAGAATTGTTGTCAGGGGATTTACTCAAAAACATGGAATAGATTATTTTGATACTTATTCCCCTGTCACCAAAATTGCAACAATTAGAACTTTGATAGCTCTTGCTTGCATTCATAATCTTGTTGTGCATCAAATGGATGTGAAAACTGCATTTTTGAATGGAGACCTGAAAGAAGAGATTTACTTGACTCAACCTGAGGGGTTCGTCGTTCCTGGTCAGGAAAATAAGGTTTGTAAGTTGGTCAAATCATTGTATGGACTTAAACAAGCTCCAAAACAATGGCATGACAAATTTGACAAAACTGTGGTAAGTAATGGTTTTCATGTAAATGAAGGTGATTCTTGTGTTTACTCTAAGCATGATGCTTCTGGATGTGTTATCATTTGTTTGTATGTAGATGATATGCTAATATTCGGTACTGACTTGGATCGTATCAAAGAGACAAAGAATTTCTTAAGTTCAAAATTTGAAATGAAAGACATGGGTGAGGCTGATGTTATTTTGGGAGTTAAAATAAAAAGAACTCCAAGTGGTATTTGTTTAAATCAGTCTCACTATGTAGAAAAACTTCTTAAAAAGTTTAACTCATTTGATGTTGATCCAGTCAGAACCCCCTATGACCCAAGTTTTCATTTAATGAAAAATAAGGGTGATCCAGTATGTCAATCCGAGTATGCCAAAGTTATTGGAAGTGTTATGTTTCTTATGAACTACACAAGACCTGATATTGCTTATGCGGTAAGTAGATTAAGCAGATACACTCATAACCCCAACAAGGACCATTGGGATGCTTTTCGTCGCTTGCTTAGGTACCTTAAAGGTACCATGGATTGGGGTCTGCACTTCTCTAACTCTCTAGCTGTTTTGGAAGGTTTCTGTGATGCCAACTGGGTATCTGGTAATGATGAAATTAACTCCACTAGTGGCTATGTTTTCACACTAGGTGGTGGAGCTGTATCTTGGAAATCATGTAAGCAATCTTGTCTTGCTATGTCAACTATGGAATCTGAATTTATTGCTCTTGAATTGGCAGGACATGAGGCAGATTGGTTGAGAAACCTGCTTGCAGATATTCCACTGTGGGGGAAGCCAGCTCCTTCAGTTGCTATGCATTGTGACTAGTTGCTATGCATTGTGACTCGCAAGCTGCTATTGCTGTTGCAAACAACAATGCCTACAATGGAAAGAAAAGACACATTCGCTTGAGACATAAGGCAGTTAAGGACCTTTTGTCAAATGGAGTGATATCACTAGACTATGTAAAGTCTGAAAAGAACACCGCGGATCCGCTCACGAAAGGCCTATGTAGAAAACTAGTTTTGGAAACATCGAAAGGGATGGGCTTGAGACCCATTGATTGAATTGTAAGTAATGAACTCCTACTCACTATGAGTTCAAGGGAGAACATTATGTAATAATTCGGGAGCACTAAAATTTATTTCTCCATCCCTAGATGTTTGATTGTAATAGTGCTTGCTACATTGTGAATGAGGATGAGCAAAAGGCTCTTAATGAACCCATATCCATATATTTGGTGGTGTGATGTAGCTCACACTTGATGGGATTCACCTAAGTAGGTGTGGAAGTGTGGCCGCTTCCTATGAGAATTGCTTGGGTTGATTCTCTAGAACACCTATGAGTATCCAGGCATTGGACGTATGGCCAGTATAAGGCGTCACTTTTATTCGCGGAGTATCAGAACTGTTTACATATATGATTGCGTGTTTTAAGTAATAGGTCTCTTACTCCCCACTAAGTTCAAGACTAAGGTCACTTAATGGGAAGGAGATTTTAGCTTAATATCACTAAGTGTTAATTCAAGTCGCAAGACATTAACACTGATGCGATTATTTTGTTATTGCCCAAATCATTCTTATTTTTCGATTCTTCTTTTCTTTTTCTCATATGTTGAACCTGTGGGGGATTGTTGGAAGTTTCAAACTATATTCAAAGAAAAGGAATCCCTCTTGTCCCACATGGAAGAATTATCTAGTTTCTTCTTTGTTTATATAGGGAAGTACCTTAGAACACCTTGTTGGATAATGGGCTAAGTGGATTGGTAACCACACACGCGCGCGCGGCGCGGCCGGGCTCGGGCTCGTGGCGAGCGCGGCGTGGGCTGTGGGCTGTGGGCCTGTGATCCTTTTAAACTCCAGTCAGTTTTGAGTTGACGCTAATTGCAAGGATTGTGTTCTTGCCGTTATTAGCGAGATACTTAACCGTTTCCTCCGAGATTTCTGTCATTATTTACTTCCCTGATTTTAGCCTTTCGATGGAAGCAACATTAACATGACCCAACCTTGCATGCCACAAATCAATAGACTCAGCAATATAAGCAGAAGAAGTACTAGCCATTTTATTCATAGTTTCAACAGAAGCATCGAGAATAAAGAGCCCCCCATTACAAAACCCCTTCCCTACAAAATCCCCATTATGAGTAAGAACAAGCCTATCAGAGTCAAAAGAAAGTCTAAGACCAGCTTTCATAAGCAGACTACCAGACATTAAATTCCTACGCATTTCAGGAACATGTAAAACATTAGTAAGAGTGAGAAGCTTTCCAGAACTAAGTTTGAGAATTATCTTCCCTTTCCCTTGAACACTTGCCGAAGCCGAGTTGCCCATGAATACATTCTCACCATCAGTTTTGTCATAGGTTGAGAACATGTTCTGATTTATGCAGATGTGTCTCGTTGCTCCAGTATCAACGATCCATTCAGTTACATTACCTGCAAGATTAACCTCTGACACAACAGCTACAAAGTTCTCAACAGCTTCTGCAATGTTAGCTTGGTTCTGTCCAGATTTCTTCTTACTTCTGCAGTCTTTAGCTTTATGACCTGGCTTACCACAATTATGACAGTTTCCCCTAAATTTGTATTTCTGTACTCCTCCTTGAGGTTTGAAATCCTTTCTAAAGGTCTTACCAGAATGGTTCTTAGGTTCCACCAGATTTGCCTTAGAAGAACCGCCAAAAATATTAGTCCCCTTATCCTTAATACGATTTTCCTCCTCAATTTTTAGGTGACCTATGAGCTCCTCTAAGGTTAGGTCTGTCTTTTTATGCATCAACTGGTTACGAAAGTCTTTCCATGAGGGAGGCAGTTTCTCAATCAATACTATGGCAAGGGTATAATCACAGATACACAGTCCTTCACCAGCCATAGCAATACAGATATTCTCATAGTCATGAATCTGGTCAATTATAGGTTTATCATCATCAAGTTGAAAACCTAACCACTTACTAACACAATAACGTTTAGTCCCAGCATCGTCAGACCCATATTTCCCCTTAAGTGCATCCCAAATATTCTTAGCATGATCAAACAGCATGTATATATCAAGCAGAGCATTAGACATATGGTGCAACAGCATACCCTTACAAGTTTTGTCGTCCTTAGCAAATTTCGCTTCAAATTCATTTTTCCCAGTTTCATTAGAAGGTAAAGTTACATCTTCAAGAACATACGCAACATCAATTTGTTCCAAATAAAATTGCATCCTAACAGCCCAACGTTTGTAGTTTTTACCATCTAAAGGTTCTAGTTTAGACATGTCAGGAATAGAGAATTTGGAAGCCATAAATCGTCTTTTAGATTGTTGCAATTAAAACAATAACAATTAAATGATACTTATCTGTTGAAGCGTGAACCGAGAGCAATAGCCGTGATGTGGAAGAACCACTGTCCTAAAAGACGATTTCGCGCTACCCCGGTGCAAGTAGAACAACCGCGATCGCCTCCCAGGATTAGCACAGCACCGTAGAACGTGTGCACTCACAAATTACGGTTGGAGATCAGAATTTTGCCCAATATCAGAGAGAGAGAGAGAAAGTGACTGTATTTTGATTTTCTGTGTGTAATTTCTGATGGGAAGAATCGGTTTATAAGGAGGGGAACGAATCAAAAAGAAAACGGAAAGGCTAAAATCAGGGAAGTAAATAAGGGCAGAAATCTCGGAGGAAACGGTTAAGTATCTCGCTAATAACGGCAAGAACACGATCCTTGCAATTAGCGTCAACTCAAAACTGACTGGAGTTTAAAAGGATCACAGGCCCACAGCCCACGCCCGCGCTGCGCTCGCCACGAGCCCGAGCCCGGCCCGGCCGGCGCGCGTGCGTGTGTGGTTACCAATCCACTTAGCCCATTATCCAACAAGGTGTTCTAATTAAGGTACTTCCCTATATAAACAAAGAAGAAACTAGATAATTCTTCCATGTGGGACAAGAGGGATTCCTTTTCTTTGAATATAGTTTGAAACTTCCAACAGTTGGAACTCCTTCTCGACGTTCAAAAATGTGATTTATTATTTGAGGGCGACATAAAAAAACTCACTTGCTAAATAATGCCCTATTTTTTCCTACTAACGCTCTAAATACACTAAAATATATACATGTCCCACCCCTCATATATATATACAACCAAACTCATTCCCACTACTTCCTCACTCTCTCTCATCACCCATTAGTTCAATTTTTTTTAAGGATACCCATTAGTTCAATTTTAGCCAAATAAAAGCCCAAGAAAAGAAGAAAAGACAAAATAAAAAAGATTTTGGAACTCAAGGTGACACTCAAGAAGGGGGGGTTGAATTGAGTGGCTAAACTAATCGATTTTCGCAAAAACACTCTTATGGCACAGTGCCGTGCACTGTGTTATTCACTCGTAAATTCTCCGATTAATGTTTTTGCTCGAACGAAATTGTATCAAACAAGAAAACAATGAAATCAAATAATAAGACACAGGAATTTAACGTGGTTCAATCTCACCTCTGAGATCTACGTCCACACAAACTACTCTTTTATTATTTGAATCGTAAAATACCAAACCCTTGATACAATTCGATTCCCCCACTACTAACTCTAGTAGTGCTCCCCAACACTTAACCCTAAGTATTGCTACTCTCTATAATATAAAAGATTACAGAAAGAATGATTCCTCAAAAGCGTGCTTCTTATTCAAGCAAATAGAGGATCGTTACAAACTTTGTTTTGAGACCTTAACTTACTAGAACTCTTTGCCGTACACTGTGCTCTGGGAGATCGTTTTCAGCTCTCAAAATCTTTATCTCCCCAAATCTGGAAACGTGGTTTGCTCCAATGATTTCTATCCCATATATAATTCAATCAGCTGAATAAAAATCCTTCTCCAAGATGTATTATCTTTTTGAACAATTTTTATTCCTAAAATAATGGGATAAAATTCTTTTCCTTTTCAAAATCCAATTTTATCTTTTATAAAAAACTGATTTCCTTTACTCCTTGTAAGATAAGGATTCCTCCATATCTTATGCCAACTCTAAATCAGTTTTTATCTAAATAAACTTTATAAAAATCGTTATCATTAAAAATCAGTTTTTCTCTTTTTACAAACAATCTTTTTAGAAAATCTTTTAAGGAAATGTTTTCTTTAAAATCAGTTTTTTATTAAAACTCTTCTTTTTCGCATTTTATCTTTTATAAAATCTTGTTCTTAAAAATCAGATTTTTTTAAAACTTTTTTTTTCCGAAAATATTTTTAAAGAAACGTTTTCTTTAAAATCAGTTTTTACAAAACTCTTTATCCGAAAATCTTTGTAAAAAATATTTTCCTTTCAAAACTAATTTTCGAAATTAAAAACTCCCCTTTTTATATTCTTTAAATATAGAAACATGAAATTAATATAATTACCTATTTTCTTAACTCTAAAAAAATAGTTAATCATCCTAATTTCATATTTCTAGTTTAGCACAAAGTTCCAATACGTTAATTACATTGCATAAACATGACTAAGAACATAACTAGACCTAAGCTTCCATATCTTCAAGTTCTTGATCTTTCATGAACATCCAATCTTAATAGTTTTCTTAGATCACTGTTACACACATACATGTTATAGCATAGAGTGTTTATCATCATCAAAATAACATTGACTTAGAGTCACAACAAATTCCCCCTTTTTGATGATGACAATCAAATAATACTTCCCCCTCAAAATATGCACCATTAATCACATTAGGGAATATAACTCAACATCATTCACAAGTTACATGTTTATTAGGATAACCAAATAAGAGAGCATCAACATGTTCATTAGTGTAAGTATTCTACCCATCTTCCCCCTTTTGACATTATCAAAAAGGAGAGCATCAACATATTTAGCGAGCCAAAGTGATATATAGTCAGCAAAATAATGCAAGTAGCTCAAGCAATAGATACTAATGATGCTAGTGCTATGTCATAATCCAACTCACAATCCGAAGTCATTAAGCAAAAAATAATCCAACTCACAATCCGAAGTTATGAAGCAAGAAATAATCATGAAGGATCATGGCTAATAACTAAGAAAGTAAGAAAAAGATAGGTAATGCAAGCTTGAAGATTTGAAATGGCAATTGGCTCAACAAGTGCTTAAACCTTTCTTTTAAGATTTTCAACTTCCACAAATAAACATCATAGGACTTTCTTCACTGTGGCACTGTGTGTGTTTCTGTGCCAGAGAATAATCTATTCTCTTCCAAATATAACTAATCTTCGAATATACTGGAATCCAAAATGATGATCTTCAAAACTTTGATAATTTTCTTCACATTTGAATTGAACTCTATGACTTATCTAAAATAAGTGTATTACTCTCCTTTTCTTTTTTTTTTTTTTTTTTTTTTTTATGAAGGAGAAGCAGACCATACAATATTATTAGAGTCAATCAATAAGAGATCAAAGATATAATAAGTTAATTCGGACCTTATTTTCCTTTTGATACATCTCCTGGCACTGTGCCTTGCACAGTGTGAATCAATACTTTTCATTCTTTCACGTAATGTTTCATTCCAACCTTTTCATGTTCCCCCTTAACTTATGCGTCTTTTTCTTCCATCATCTTATCAAGATGTTCTTGCCCCTTAAATTATTATTAATCAAGATTAAAAGCACTTGTTGAACATTGGATCAATGGGTGAGGAAAAGAAGGATAATAATAGGGAAATGACGATAAGGTGAGACATATGAAAGAAAGAAATAATGAGGCACGAATGTCAAACTCATAAATAGAAAATCAGAATATCGGGACAAAGATCAAGCTTGCCATAGGAGAAAGAATTAGCATTTCATAGCTCAATAACTCGGCAACTTAGGATCATATAGCTCATTAGTTCGACAACTTAGGATCATGACATTAGGACAGCATCATTAGACCATTACGAGTCCTCTTTATACCAAGTAGACTTTTTCTCATAGTGTTTCACAAAGACATGCATCAACACTCTAATTAACATATTTAAAGGAGGACAACAAGCATAATACTCAACTAATTTCCAGAAATTAATCTCAAAGCCACAAATTGTATTGTAAAATATTCATGCATGAAATTCAACAGAATTACCTTGATCACACAATTGGGATATGCTTAACAATTTTTTTTCAAACCACTTACCAACATCACATTCTCTATGGAGTGTGTTAGGGAATTGCCGACGTTTCCAATACCACTTATTTCTCCCTTTTTGTTGTCGTCAAATGTAACACAACCTCCATGGTAGGCTACTAGTGAGAGGAATTGAGATTTATCACCAGTCATATGTCTTGAGCAGCCACTGTCGAGATACCATAGGCTGCTTCCTCTCACGTTTGCCTGCAAAAAGATCACTTGTTAATTTTAGGGACCCAAATATGTTTGGGTCCCTTTTTCTTTCGTTGAGCTTCTAAAAAGTCTTTTCTAACCCATATTTGAATTACATACTTTACATTTTTCGCAACACTCTTTTTCTTGACATTACAATTATCCATAAGATATCCATTCTTTCCACAGAAGTTGCAAATCAAATATTCAGGTAGATCGACATATTTTCTTTTATGAAAGTCTCTTTCAAAATTTTTGGCACTGTGTCGTACACTGTGTTGCTGACCTGTATATCCCAAACTAGTTTTGATTTGATTGTTAGTTGTACTAGACAAATAATCGAGAGCTTTTAGACCATACGACCACTTTTCATACATTTTTCGAGTAATAGTCAATTGTGATTCCAAGAATTCAACAGAAGTATTTAGATCACTATTTCTTTTTCTCGAAATTTCTAATTCTCTCTTAACTTTATCAAGTTCTTCACTTATCTTAGCATCACTAGGCAGCATTAGTGGAACAAATTCTTGATTTCTGTCTTGAATTCTTTAGTTCAACTAACTCATGATTTAGCGATTCAATTTGCTTTCAGGACTCGATTTTTCAGCTTCTAACACAGTGTATGGCACTGTGTTATTTACGATTTCGTTAGCAAGAGACTTTTCGTATCTTAGAGCGTTTATCTCAGTATCTTTCTCTTCAATAATTTTTTCAAGTTCATCAGTTCTTTACAGTCCTTTAATAAATCCTTATATTCCAATTCCAACCCAATCTTTTGCTTAGTTAAATTTTTTACTTCCTTTTTCATGATTGAAAAATCATCATTCATTTCCTGACAATCATCAATGATATTTCCAAGCAAAGTAACAAGTTGGTTTTTTGAAAGAAGATGTATTGAAGGTTTTAGAGAAAGAAGACTTACCTCACTGTCTTCAGTTTCATCTTGGGAGTTCGAACTTTTCGCCATTAGACACAAGTGATAGTCGTCCTGGCACTGTGCCTTTCTCTGTGATGTCTGTACAGCATTCAGACATATTTTTTCCTCATGGCACTGTGCCTCTGATTGTTCTTCGTCAGAATCCGAATCTCCCCAAACGGCAGCAATCATTACCTTTTTGAATTCTTTCTTCGATTGCTCCCTTCTTCCTTTGGGCTTCTCATCATCCCATAAGGGACATTCTTTAATCCTGTGATTTAACTCTCCACACTTTAAACAACCCAAATTAGTAGCACTTTTCTTAAATTTAGAGGTAGTGCTCTTACCTTTGAAATTTTCATCTTTTCTAGGATTGTTGTTTTTGTTCTTTTTGAGAAAAATTTTAAATCTCCTAGTAAGAAAATCAATATCATCATCACTATCACTATTTTCAATTTCCAATTCAGTTCTCAAGGCTATACCTTTACTTTTTGGTTCATTAGTTTTAGAATCTAAGATAAGTTCATGAGTCATTAATGATCCAATAAGTTGTTCTAGTGAAAGTTTAGTCAAATCTTTAGCTTCTTGAATAGCGGTTATTTTTGGGGGCCATCGATTTGTTAAACTTCTTAACACCTTTCTCACTAAATCTTCATAAGTATATGTTTTACCTAGAGAACGTAATTTATTAGTGATTAGTGTAAATCTAGTGAACATCTCTTTAATAGATTCGTCCTTATTCATAGTAAACAATTCATATTGTTGGACAAGCAAATCTATTCTAGATTGTTTTACCTCATTCGTACCTTCGTGGGCCAACTCCAGCGTGTCCCATATTTCTTTTGCTGTAGTACAAGCCGAGATCCTTGAGTATTCATCAGGTCCAATTCCATATTGGAGAATACTCATAGCTTTGAAGTTTTTTTCGACTTTTGCATAGTCAACTGAATTGTAGTCGTCTTCATCCTTGTCAACCATCTTTCCTTCAGTGTTTTTGGCTTGGATAAGGATTGGTCTTTTCCTTATGATTTTCCAGCATTCATAGTCCAATCCTTGGATGTAGATCCTCATCCTAGCCTTCCACCATCCGTAGTCTTTTCCGTTGAAAATTGGACACTTTGTGTGTCTATCTCGAGAGTCGTCTTGCATGTTCATGACTTCTATTCTCTAGGGATGATCCTTTCGAGAATAGCCTGCTCTGATACCACTTGTTGGAACTCAAGGTGACACTCAAGAAGGGAGGGTTGAATTGAGTGGCTAAAACTAATCGATTTTCGCAAAAACACTCTTATGGCACAGTGCCGTGCACTGTGTTATTCACTCGTAAATTCTCCGATTAATGTTTTTGCTCGAACGAAATTGTATCAAACAAGAAAACAATGAAATCAAAAAATAAGACACAGGAGTTTAACGTGGTTCAATCTCACTTCTGAGATCTACGTCCACACAAACTACTCTTTTATTATTTGAATCGTAAAATACCAAACCCTTGATATAATTTGATTCCCCCACTACTAACTCTAGTAGTGCTCCCCAACACTTAACCCTAAGTATTGCTACCCTCTATAATATGAAAGATTACAGAAAGAATGATTCCTCAAAAGTGTGCTTCTTATTCAAGCAAATAGAGGATCGTTACAAACTTTATTTGGAGACCTTAACTTAATAGAACTCTGTGCCGTACAATGTGCTCTGGGAGATCGTTTTTAGCTCTCAAAATCTTTATCTCTCCAAATCTGAAAACGTGGTTTGCTCCAATGATTTCTATCCCATATATAATTCAATCAGCTGAATAAAAATCCTTCTCCAAGATGTATTATCTTTTTGAACAATTTTTATTCCTAAAATAAAGGGATAAAATTCTTTTACTTTTCAAAATCTAATTTTATCTTTTATAAAAAACTGATTTCCTTTACTCCTTGTAAGATATGGATTCCTCCATATCTTATGCCAACTCTAAATCAGATTTTAAATCAGTTTTTATCTAAACAAACTTTATAAAAATCGTTATCATTAAAAATCAGTTTTTCTCTTTTTACAAACAATCTTTTTAGAAAATCTTTTATAAAATCTTTTTAAAGAAATGTTTTCTTTAAAATCAGTTTTTTATTAAAACTCTTCTTTTTCTCATTTTATCTTTTATAAAATCTTGTTCTTAAAAATCAGATTTTTTTAAAAAAAAATTTTCCAAAAATATTTTTAAAGAAACGTTTTCTTTAAAATTAGTTTTTATAAAACTCTTTATCCGAAAATCTTTGTAAAAACTATTTTCCTTTCAAAACTAATTTTTGAAATTAAAAACTCCCCTTTTTATATTCTTTAAATATAGAAACATGAAATTAATATAATTACCTATTTTCTTAACTCTAAAAAAATAGTTAATCATCCTAATTTCATATTTCTAGTTTAGCACAAAGTTCCAATACGTTAACTACATTGCATAAACATGACTAAGAACATAACTAGACCTAAGCTTCCATATCTTCAAGTTCTTGATCTTTCATGAACATCCAATCTTGATAGTTTTCTTAGATCACTGTTACACACATACATGTTATAGCATAGAGTGTTTATCATCATCAAAATAACATTGACTTAGAGTCACAACAAAAGAAGAATGAAATAAGAGAAGAAAAGAAAACGAAGAAGGAAAAAGAACTAACAGACCCTACACTTCATCCTCTTCAATGCTTCTGTCTTTTATCACCATTCACCAAGACCACCAAATCAACCTCCAATTCCATGGCATCAAAGATCTACATCTGCAAATTGTAGTTCGCTCAACTTATGAATTTTTTTTTAAAAAAAAAAAGGGTGAGGCGTCCACCATGGACGCCCCACCACAGGCACATGCGTCCATGGTGGTCGCCTGCACCTGTGGTGGGGCGTCCACCATGGACGCCTGTGCCTGTGGTGGGGCATCCATGGTGGACGCCTCACCCTCTTATTTTTTTTTAAAAAAAATTAGAAAAAAGGTATTAGAGAAAAAAAATACACGGGCGCTGAAATGGACGCCCCACCACCTGTGTAGGCGTCCATGGCGGACGCCTCTTCCCGGTGGTGGAGCGCCGCCATGGACGCCTACCCGGTGGTGGGGCGTCCATCGCAGACGCCTCCCTGTTTCTTTTTAAAAAAAAACACTATAAGGTGGAAGGTGGGGGTGGTGATGGCGTGAAGGTGGGGTGGTGATGGCGTGAAGGTGGGGTGGTGATGGCGTGAAGGTGGGATAGTGTTGGGGCGTTGGTGATGGCGTGAAGGTGTGGTAGTTGGTGAAATGAGGAGAGAGAGAAAAGGAGGGTGAAAATGAAAATCTCAGGCGCCGGTGGTGGTGGTGGTGGGGCGGCGAAGGTCTTGGTAGCACGACTCCATTGATTCTTGTGATGATGGTGGTGGTGGTGGTGCCGGGGGCTACAGTGGTGGTGGTGGTGCCGGGGGCTGCAGTGGTGGTGGTGGTTGGGAAAGGGAGAATGAGAAGGAATAGAAGTATATAAATACAGTATAAAAATACTGTATTTAGGACGTTACTAGAAAATTATAGGGCGTCATTTAGCAAAACAATTCTAACATGTTCGAGGATGCTATGGCGGCAAATTTGAGACCATGTACACATTTCATGAAAAAGTTAAATCGAATTATGTCCACCGTCATTCTCTACACTATAAAAAGAAAGGCATTTATTTTGGACAATCCACAAAGTAATCCACAATGGATTTATCACCATAATCTTTCAAACTCACACTCACAACCCTAACATTACATGTCTTTTAGTCAGTTCACATATATGCGTAGCTTCATAATATATATATAGAATGATAACATATTTTTAAGCATATATAGATTGATAACATAATCTTCCATGAGATATTCATTATGTTTTTATTTTCATTTATAAAATTCCATAACCCAAAATGGCAAGACGTGGGATTCGAACTTGACACCACCAAATCCAGCTGCCTTAGCCAAAACCTCAAATTCTCTCTTAGTCCTCTCCTTTCCACCTGGATTTTGTGTCATCATGCTTACATCCAATTGGCTGATGGCTCTTGAAAAACATGTCATCTCTGATGACTCATCTGCAATGGTGGTCTCTATGATAATGACCTTTCCATTTTCAGGCAAAGCCTTGTAGCAGTTCTTCAACAATGTCAAGCAACATACATCGTTCCAATCATGAAGTATCCACTATCAAAAGGAAAAAAATGATGTTATTGACTTGTTTTGAATAAAATTGAACCAATAACTTATAAATTATGTGGTAATTGCAAAAGGACCTTCATTAGGATTGCATCTCCTCGAGGTACACTTTCAAACATATCTCCACTAACATGCTCAATTCCTGAAAAATGCAAAAGTTAGATTACGTGGTTAAGATTCATATTCATGATATGTACTTACGGTTAGATTTTTAATTAGCTTATCGTGATTATCTGGAACTAAATTTGTATGCTTATCAACTTATATTAATTGTTTGTTTTTTTTATAATGGAATTTTGATCAATAAATTCAAAAGTATAGGAAGTGTAACTTCTCAATAACTTGATCTACTTCTTACAAAACAGAGGAAGTAATTGATATAAGTCTCTTATGTAAGTGGGACTTCATTTTTTGTAGTCGACCAATTAACCTTTGATTGATATAGTAGTATTACTTTTTGAGAAACGAGACTTTTTCAAAATTGTGTATTACCTAAAAAAAGTATCATGCAAGTCCGGATCAATGAAGCATACCAGGATATGGAGGGGCCTGTTCGATGACATGAGATAGGTCAAAGTTAACCCCTTGTATGTTGGGATGTTGAGATGTAATGATGCGAAGAGTATGCCCAAGACCTCCACCTACATCAGTAAGTTGTTGGATGTTTCTAAATCCCTTGTATTTTGTGAGGATCTTCTTGATGATATATGTCGATTGAGCATACATTGCCTTGTTGAAGATCTCATTGAACGTTGGATCTACACTAGGATACTTGAATGCATCCATTCCATGTACCATGTTGAATGGGATCCCTCCTTTCAACACTGCCTCCTTCAACTTGCTCCTAAAGTCATAAGAATTAGTAATTCACTAATACCCCTACAATTTGGTTTTAAAACATTTAGAAAGTGACATACAATACATCAACTCCAATAATAGTGCGATTAAACTATAATTTAGAATACCTCATTGTAAGGCAACTTTTCAAACTTTCAGTATAAACTAGTATTATTCATTTCATAATTGATTTTATTAGCTTTTCGTAATATTCTGTCTAGTGCGAAATTGGAAAACGAACGTTATTACATGATAAGTTGTTTAAAAGAAACTTACAAGGAATTGGGGATAAAAAAATAACAATTTTAATGGAATTGGGCTAAAAGAATGTTATTACTTAAGAAAAGTGTTAGAGATCAAAAAGCTTGTCTATGTATGTATAATTACATATAATTATAAAACTTTATTATATTTTGTTTTGAAATATTAACTTTGAAATGGTAGTGGATTAGTGGTTAAACTCTTACATTTCATTTCAAAAGTCATGTGTTCGAATCCTAGTAACTACACATTGTTAATATTTTTAAATGAGATTATAAACATATGTATTGGAAGTTTGAGAAAAATGCCACGTGGCACCGTTCCTTTGATAGGAACGCCTTTTAATATATTTGTATAGATATATGGTGCATAATGTGTTTACGGTTGCACCAAAAATTCTTAATGTGTTTATTTTTGCCCATTTTAGCCTTTGACTTAAACTAGTCTAATTCAATTTAGCAGGTTCTAGCTAAAATTAGGGCCCAATATCAAGCCATGTCCTTCCATTTGTGAATTGGGCCATTTTTTGGGTAAAATTATTTAGATGAATGAAGACCTCTAAACATTACCATTTAGGCATTTACCCATAATTTTAAGGTATATATCCAGCTTACAATTTTTATATTACTTTCTTACAATTGAAGAACAACATATGCATAGAACGAAAAGAGAACGTGGAAATAAAAAGTCAGCATGATGTTATATACTTCCTCCATTCCATAATAAGTGAAACACTTACTATTTTAGAACGTTTCAAAATAAGTGAAACATACCTTAAATGGAAAAAAGAAAGTAATAAAATAACAAGAATACCCATCACAAACTTGTGTGGTTTGTTTTCTCTCTCCTCCTTTTGATAATGAAAAGGGTATTTTATGACTTTTTGGCTTTTGAAAGTGATGTTTATTAAATCTTGTGCTCAATTCCTATGTTTCACTTATTATGGAACGGAGGAAGTATGAATTTACTGTATGTTGTGATAACATGTTATCATTTCTTTTGATCCAAAGAAAAAAAACACTAGAGGAAGTTCATATACAACTCACCAACTTTTTATAAAAACACTAGAGGTAGTCAAGCTCATTAGAGAAGCCAATGACACCCCATCCTCATTAGGAACAAAGTGCTTAGCCACTGGTGCTAACCCATATCTCCTCTTGATACCACCATCTTCAGATTTAACAATTGAGCAAGTAACAACTTTGTACGTGGCGAGGAGCCACAACATCCTATCCAACATAGATGCAGCAACAGGGTTTTCAACTTCCGGCAAACTTGCCACGATCTCCGATGCTAGGAGCTCGCAGCCAGAACCGGCCCTTGCAATGATTCCGAGGACATCAAGCTCGATGATGGCATTCATAACCTACAAATAAAGATAAATTTCATACAAGTATTGTTGCATGACTGCATCATCCGGTTTCAAAATTCCTAGATCCATCATTCCTATCTAACTTATAACTAGAGCAGGTAAAAACTGACACATCCCGTTAACACGACATGAAATTAACGGATTTGGGCTAAGAGTTTCAAGTTTCAACCCAATTAACTAAATGGGTCGATATGAGACGACTCGTTTAATAAACGTTAGGTTCAGGTCGAAGTTCATAATTCGAAAATGACACGTCAACCCGTTTATAGTATTAATTATTTCCTCAGTTTACATTCTTCTTTTGGCCCCTCTCAGTGTAACCTCCTCTCTCTTGCAAAACTTCACGATTATGGGCGTGCAGTAGGTTTCGAAAGTCAAGATTCAAGAGTGAGTATTTGTGTTCCTTAAATTACAAAAGCTGGAGGTTTCCAATTTTCAAAGAGGAAATGGAAGCAAAGGAATTAAGCAAAAAAAAAAAAGGATCTAGGTTTGTGACTTTTTTTTGTAAATTGTGTTGGGACAAAAAAAATATCCAAAAAAAAGTCAAGCAGGTTAATCGGGTTGAGTACTTGAGTTAGATTAATTAAACGGGTCTTAATGTCTGATGAGGTGGGGTTCAGGTCAATGATGTCTAACCCGTTTATTAAACCTAGATCCTTTCATTAAAAGCAAAATTGACCTCAACACCACAAACTATGGCGCGGGTGCACCTAGCACCACCAACTTTGACTAGTAGCCAAAACATCCCAAACTATTGGCATGAGTGCAGCGAGTGTCATAAATAACCTCAGAGCTAACTTTTCTTGTCGATGGCGGGGAATTCTTGTTAATTTTTTTTCCCACTTTCCCCTTTTTT
This sequence comes from Beta corolliflora, assembly GCA_947648045.1. NCBI lineage: Eukaryota > Viridiplantae > Streptophyta > Magnoliopsida > Caryophyllales > Amaranthaceae > Beta > Beta corolliflora. The sequence goes on from CANSZD010001008.1 coordinate 148,406, forward strand.
CTCATTTATCCTATCTTTTTCATTGATTAGAAGGCTAAGTCACGTGAACATGTGTAGAAAAAAGTTAGATCCGGCATCATTTATGACATTCGTTGTATCTAGGCCAATAGCTTGCGTTGTTTTGGATACTAGTCAAAGTTGGTGGTGTTAAGTGCAGTCGGACCATAACTTATGGTGTTGAGGCCAATTTTGACTTTATTAAACGGATCGAGTTCAAATTGGGAGGTTTCAACCTATATAACATCGAACCTGACATGGACGCGACTCAACTCAACTATAAAAGTAAAACAGATTGAACATAATAGCAAACGATGTATAGTACATAAGTACATATAGAAGCTAAATATTACCTTGGGAAATGCCATCGATTCAACTATCTGCAAAGCATATCCATAATTTTCTTCTTCTTCAACCAAGGCAGTAGTGCAAACATTGCCTAGTCTTTCTACGTCACCCATTTCTTTGGGCAGGGTTTGCTTCTCTCTTTTTTTTTGTTCTTTGTTTAGTGAGATATATATATATCAAGAGGATGGTGGCCTCATGGCCTGGATATCATATGGAAGATAACGCAACTTTTGAATGAAAACAACACATAATGATTAATTTAATGATCACATATTCACAAAGTCTTTTGAAGCAAGCTAACAGCTAATATACTTTCTCTTATAATAATTTTCTTTCAGTTCATTTTTCTTACGTTAGGGGAATAGGAATAAAGTTGCTCATGTAATATGGTACTTTGTTCTGTTTATATAGATTTTCACGGTAAGTTTCATTTTATGTAAGGGCTTTTTTCTTGTAATTTTTCTAGGAAATATTGTGGTATTGGTTGACACTAGGGAATTTAAATTTTTTACAAATAAAATGTTTGTGTTGTTTGGCTTAATTACTTTGACCTGTTAGGAATATGTATCGTGGGTGCTAACAAATCGAGCAACCGAAGTATAATACACAGAGGAATAAAGAAATCAAAGCAATAAAGAACAAACAAGATTTAACGTGGAAACCCTTCAATAGGGAGAAAACTTCGAACACTACACTAGGACTTTTTAGTTTGAGATGATGATACAAGGAGACAATTTAATCTCTCTAGATTCTCTAATCTCTCTTTAGAAATCTCTCTATATGAATTTCTCTCTCAATCCATGAATATGAGTCTCACTTATGACATACGTAAATAAAACAACCTCAAACATATTTATACTAGGACGCAAACATAAGCCCTAAACACCTAGGAAAACCAAACAAGAGGAGGAAACACCCCTTGGGAAGAAAAAACCCACGGGTGGACAACAACTCCTTGTTTTTGCAAGGAAAACCCCGCGGCCGCAGGCTCAAAACCCGGGGCGGTTAGCTACATGCTCTTCCTTCGTCTCATGCCTCTTCCTCACCACGTTTGCTATTTCTTTGCTTCATGTAATGCATCTTCAGCACCACTATACCCAACAGATTCACTTCCATGTACATCTTGCACCAACATTTACTACTTCCCTTCTAACGACATTTGTAAATAGGGAAACCAAAAGAACAATGGAGATTACCTCATTTCTTTACAGTAGGAAATAACTCATTAGATATTGATTGACAATTATTCACCAAACATCTCTAACAAATTCGTTTATCCACCAAATACTCTCAATGTTTCAAAAATTCAACATATACCCCCGAGTTCTTCAAAAAATGTACAGAAGGCCCTTAATAACTAACAAAAGTTAACTCCGTTTGTAATTAAGAGCAATTTTGTTAAATATCAGCAAAAGCTACGTGCAATAGAGGTTACATACAAAACCCAATACAAAATTGGGAACAAATTACTTAATATCAACAATTAATGATTATATCATTCCCCCAATTTGTAAACAAATTATTGTGCATAGTTCAGAAAATTTACAAAAATCAAGTGCAACCAAAAATACAATAATAAAACCAAAAAATATGGGAAAATATATCCATAACATCAAGAACCTTCTAGATTAATCCAAGATGAGTGTTTCATAAATTGTGGCAAAATTGCGAGGCTTAAACAGAGGAGAGTGAAGGCGAGATAAGGAGAAAGAGGGTGGAGGGTGGCGGTCGTCGGGTTGGGTGAGGCCCTTGTCTCCTTTCAATGGCATTTTTGTAATTATTACGAAAATGTTGGGCATAAATGTTAGCAATAACAAATCTTATTTATACAATAATTTGGCAATCTGATTACTTGGAAAGTTGGAACCAGCTAATTGTCAACGGAAACCCAACAATTTTAAAGTAGTATATGGAACGATATTTATTGAGTAGATATACAAATCATATATACTTCCTCCGTTCCATAATAAGTGAAACACTTACTATTTTAGTACGTTTCAAAATAAGTGAAACATACCTTAAATGAAAAAAAGAAAGTGACAAAATGACAAGAGTACACATCACAAACTTGTGTGGTTTGTTTTTCTCTCTCCTCCTTTTGATAATGAAAAGGGTATTTTATGACTTTTTGCCTTTTGAAAGTGATGTTTATTAAATCTTGTGCTCAATCCATATGTTTCACTTATTATGGAACGGAGGAAGTAATAACTAGTATTTGGGTCCGGGTGTTGCCCCGGGTGGTATTTCTTTTTCCGAACTTGATATACAGTTTTTTCCATTCACATTCAAATATAACAAAAGAAACTCAACATTTAAAAGGTACAAATATAACAATGTAGACATTTAAAGTATGATCAAAAGTTGGTTGAGATGGTAATTGTGTTATGTATAATAGCAAGATGTCACGGGTTCATATCTTGTTGCAAGCCAATTTACTTTTGTTAGTTGACATGACATATGTACACATTGGACAATTCTAGTGGAGTAACAGAGGTGTCACGTGGCATGTATACGTTGTTAGACACGCCTTTTAATATATTAGTATATATATTTTTATGGTGATATCTCATTATCGATCTGATTGGAGGTTAGCTTGAACTTTTAGTGGATTGTGAGAACTTGCTTTTATTAATCATTATAATCAACCAACTAATTTGATATGTGAACTGCTTCTATATAAGCAAATTAAATTGTGTGAAAATTTCACAAGATAGGTTGAAGTGAGAATTTTTTTTGAACAAATAAAGAAATGTACAAAAATGGACTGAAATGAGAATTTATTTTTACTCATATTTTCAAATTTGCAAACTAGACTGAGATGAATAAATTATTTTATTATTTATTACCACTCTGGAATTAAAATGAGCAAATATCTATACTAATATATTAAAAGGCGTGCCTAAACAAGGAACGGTGCCACGTGGTGCTCTTCCTAAAGGCGTTTTACTCCATGTAATCCACAACAATAAAAAAAAAATTTAAAAATTGCATAGTATAGGGTTTGATCCTGGAACCTCAAGAACATATACTAAAGTCTTAACCACTAGACCAGATAACATTTAGTGTTATCATCTTAAAGTATAATATTAATGAATGAAAATTTTACTTACCCGAGGCGTAGCCCGAGCCTAATAACTAGTTATTACTCATGAAATGTGCAATTGAAACAAGTGTTGAAGTCTTGACTCTTGAGAATAGGATTTGTTTTGGATTAATTATGTTAATTAAGGTGATATTCAATGGAAAAAGACTTAATCTACTCATTGACGTGTGGGAAAACTAGGTCGTTACTAGTCTCCTAAAGTCAAACAAAACCTAACTAGACCACTAAACTAAGTAGAGTGGCAAGCAAGGGTCATTCTTCCACAAGGACTAAGGAACATCGAAATGTGTTAATTTAACAATAAGCTAGGCCGAAGAAATCTTCAAGTTTTGGTTAAACTAAGGGTAACTATTGAAATCAAATTAGGAAAAGCACTAGGAATGGGAAAACACCACAATCATAGTTCACATCCAACAACCAAGTAGAGGTAAGGGGGTTGACATGTATTGGGGATATGCAAAGGGAAATAACAAACCTAAACACCTCTAAAATCGTTGTTAGGGAGTTTAGAGTTCTAATTATGGCAACAAAACCTATATTTCGAGGCGTTATCACCCAACTAGGCCAAGTTAGGGATTGAAATCAAATCCAAATCAATACCATCAACCCAATAAACTCTACACATGGAAATAGGATGCAAACAATGATTGGGCTACTCCCAATCCTAGTTAATGAACTAATCACTACCCATTATACTACCAAACATCCTAAACATGGAAAAACTAGCATTTAATCACCAATCTAAAAATAGCAAAACCAAAAATCAATACTATAAAGTAAAAGCAAAACAAAATCTAGAGAGCAAACAAGAAGAAACTAGTAAAAGATGGAAACTTTAATCTAGATTAACTATTAAACTAAACATGAAAATAAAGCAATAAAAGAGGAGATAGAGTAAGAAATTCTCATTGATAAATTGTTGAATCTTCATATACAAGTTGTCACCCTTGAATTTCCCAATCTTCAATCTCTCTTTGAGTTTTCTCACTTTTCCCCTAAACTAAGCTATGGAGGCTAATCCTCCCCAAAACCCTCAAAAATATTCTAAACCTAAGAGTGATGGATAAAATAAAACTTTTTTCCTCAAAATGGGCTAAGAGGGTATTTATACTCCCCCTCAATTACATCGTCATAAACAAATTGGGCCGAAGAAAAACACGCGAATAAAGAGCCCGGGGCGGGCTCCACATGGCCCGGGCGGGCTGACCAAGTCACCCCGGGCGGGCTGGGTCAAGGCCCGGGCGGTGCAGGGTGGTCGGGCCCATGCTGATCCCCCGGGCGGGCATGCTACTCTTCTTCGTCGAGGCAGAAGCTCGACTCTTCAGCAGCCCGGGCGGGCAGGCAACTTGCTCGGGCGGGCTTAGGAGCCCGGGCGGTCTGGACGTAGCTCGGGCGGGCCAGCAGACGCGCCTGACTTCAAAGAGCCATATCTCTTTCATTTTTCACCGGAATCAGGATTGTGACCACTCGTTGGAAAGCTATCGAGCTAAACTTTCATCTCCAACTTGAATCACTGAAAAATAGTATTTGTAGTGAAAGTTATGACCATTTTAATATCACCCTTGTGCACAAATCCTTCCAAAAGCTCTTATTTTGGCAAAATTGCTCTACTCTATGCTTGGTGTGTGGTATGGATAGGTGGGAAGTGTGGTGTAGGATAAGCTCTATATTATAGCACTAAATCAATCCACCCCTCTAACTTTGAAACTCGAACATGTAGCTCCAAAACGTTGACCTACATAGAAAATCAAACACAAGGGGAGAAACTATACATATAAAATAATAAAATGAAAATAAACAAATAAAACAATAATAACTAAAAAGGAAATAAAATTAGAAGAATAATTACGAAATTAAACTAAAACGACCCTAATTAAGCACGAATTACTACCCTATGAGTGACATAAATGTCTCTCATCAAACGCCCCCAAACTTGAACTTTGCTCGTCCTCGAGTAAAACAATTGGACACAAAAGGGAAATAGGATAGATGATTTGAGCAAAAAGATTTATTAAAAGCTAAACTAAGAAAGCAAGAAATCTAACTCACTTTCGTAGGAATCACGGTTGCATTTAGCGCATGCAACAAGCTCTTTAAACCCCTAAATCGCTTTAAAGGGCGAGTGAGATCTCGCGAGGGTTTCCCAAGAGGCTTAACCCACAACTCTAATCAAGCACAAATATATTGTAAGCCAAAGTCATCTTTTTAAATATGGTTCACAAAGCAATGGACGATCTAAGCAAACTTTCAAAGCATAACCATCATCAATATGTATCCATGACTTTGGAATATAGGGGATAGGCTAATCTAAGGTGCAAAATTGACACTATTAAAAGCTTCAAAACATCAATTAGAGTCTACTAAGGCATTCAAGAGTTACAAATCGTTCTCAAATGGATGAAGAAGGTCTCAAGATTGATCCTAATCACCTATGGTGCACATAAACTCCCCCAAACTTGACTTTTGCTAAGAGAAAACCATGATTGTAGTATTATAACGATTGAGCAATGGGTCTAGAGTCTCAATGTTTAAGCCATAATGACATTCATCATTACTAGGGAGACTCTACTTATTAAATTTTCAAACTCCCACTCAACCATTTCGACTAACCCACTTTCTCAAATCATGTGGTAGTTACCACTTATTAACTCTTTTTTCGATTTTCTTTTCATTTAATGGACTTTAATAGGCTTTTATGCCTTGTGGGCTCATTGGCTCCACTTATTGGACTCAAGACTTAAACATTTTTCTTTAAACAATCGATTTAACTCTTAGCATAGCTTATTCGGGGGTAAAAGCTTGTGCACCAAAGAATATTTCAAGATCCAAGTAGGGTCACTACAACTTCCAAAAGAGAATTAGTTCGACTCTTTTCAACACAAAGTTTGACAACATTTAGAATCATAGATTGCCTTTTTCGAGTAGAAAATCAAGCACCAAAGATTAATCGATCCTTAATCGCCCCAAATTACACATACAAGTAAACATCCAATGGAAACACCTATACTCATCTACCCAAATGACCAAATCAAAGGAATCCACATAAATTTGTCATCAAGAATCTTCCCTTGGACGCAAAATGCTTTGTACTTTTCTTTATTCCTCAATTTTTTTTTTGGATTTTGCCACATATCTTTTTTTTCATTTTTTTTTCAATTTTTCTTTATAAAGAGAAACTCAAAACTTGAAGGAAAAAAAAAGAAAGAAAAATATTTTTAGATTTTGAATTTTGTAAAAAAGAGAAAAGTAAATAAATAAAGTATATACACCTCCCCCAAGCTAGCGAATAGCTACTCCCCCAAGCTAAAATAAAGCATTGTCCTCAATGCTTGAATAATACGATCAAAGGGAGGGAGGGGGGAAAGAACATCCAAACCAACAAGCACATGTTCCACAATAATAAAGCATTAGAGAAAGAGAAAAGGAAGGATGCTACCGGATAATAGGTGGGTGTAAATACCCGTATTTGACCCAATTTCTCCATTTCTAATCAACTTCCTCAAAACCATAATTTACTTTCCACGTGCTATTGAGAATGAGTTTTATTCCAATTTTGTACCTAAATCAAAATCAAGGATAGAAAAGAAGATTAAGTAAATTAAAAGAAAGAAAAATGAAAGCAATAAATCACGGATTACTTCCCGAGAAAGGCTTATTTAAGGTCCTAAGCATGACCTTTCTAGTAAATATCCCGACAAAGATCGCAAGAGTTTGTCAAATGCATTGGCACACATTTCAAAGAAGATACCATATGCAACAAGTAAAGAGTGAACATGCACAAGGTATGGTGCAATTCTATGCAAAAATCGAGGAGGGGAGTGCCTAAAAGAAGGAACAAAAGGAGAATCAAGAAAGTAGGAAGAAGAAGAATCAAAAGAATACAAAAACGAAGGAAAAATCGGCAAACTCTCCTCGATAAACTCTTTTTGCTTAGCAATCTCAATCTTTTCCTCAAAATTTATCCAATGAGGCACTTGAAGGGCAAAGGAGGAAGGAGACTCATACAATGGAGGTAATTTAGGTGAATAAGGGAAAAGGATGGAAAATGAAGGAAGTAGGTTAAGCTTTCTTGAAAATAGGATATAAGGTGAAGGAATAGAAACTAAGGTTTCACAAATGGCTTCTCCTATATCACAAGTTTTCAAATCGCACACTTTTTCAACCAATGACTCCTTACCAACATCTTTTTCATCCTCTAAAGCCTCAAAAACATCACCAACCACCAAATGATGTATCTCACTCTCAAATTGACCAAGATCTTCACTTAAGCAAGAAGGGGTAGGAGAGGATGGGTACTCTAAAGCACAAGGAGGGAGAGTAAGGTCCAATTCATTAGAGGAAGACACATTAGACTCAAAAAGAGAATGTATAGACTCATAAACATCCTCAATTTCAACAATATCCTCAAAAATGGGCTTTTTCTCCTCCAGAGCATACTCCTCATCATCACTACTCCAAAAACCATCATCAAGATCTAGGCTACTCTTTCCCAATTGATTTTCAACTTCAACATCCCTCGAATCATCATAATCATCAATAATCTCATCATGGTCATCATAAGATCCATTTTGCTCTTGATTTGCAAAAGTAGGCTCCAACCTAAACTCCAACAATTGAGAAACTTGAGTATCTAGCATTTTATTATGAACTTGCATTTGTTTTAAGCTCTCTCTCAACTCACTAGTCTCTTTAGCTTGATTAGTCATGAAGGTTTGCATCATACTCTCTAGACTAGTGGTGTTGGTGGACGGTCCTAATTGAAGAGGTGCTTGGAGTATAATTTGGAGACCATTTTGGGGAGGGGGATTACAATCAAGCATATGAGAATCAATATCGGGAATATGAGGCACTTGATTGAAATTCATGCACAAATTCGATGAATATTGAGAAGTAGCATGAATATCATCAACATTAGAGTGCACATCATTGTTATAAGCATAAGAGGGAGGGGGGTTAAAATCATGCATAATAGGGTCACTAGTGGGAACATATGACTCATCAAAGGAATTCATGCAAACATTAGATGAATTATGAGAATCTGCACAATCAAAATCATAAGTATCCCTAGCTAACCACATATAAAAATCCCAAGCTTCATCTAAAGATATAGCTCGAAATTCACCATTAAACATATTTTCAACCACTCCTCTAGTATGCTCATTTAAACCCCAATAAGTAATCTCACAAGCCTCCCAAAGACCATAACCATAGTACTTTATAAAGTCCTCAAGTCTATCAAAGTAAATCCAAAAGGACTCATTCTCATATTGAGGAAAAGAGATATTTGCCATTTTTTTTAGTAAGAATAAACCAAAGAAAAACAAAGAGTATTCACAAATAGCCTAGACTCATCTAATCAACACAAATCAATGTAAGCCGAAGTCCCCGGCAACGGCGCCATTTTGACGTGTGGGAAAACTAGGTCGTTACTAGTCTCCTAAAGTCAAACAAAACCTAACTAGACCACTAAACTAAGTAGAGTGGCAAGCAAGGGTCATTCTTCCACAAGGACTAAGGAACATCGAAATGTGTTAATTTAACAATAAGCTAGGCCGAAGAAATCTTCAAGTTTTGGTTAAACTAAGGGTAACTATTGAAATCAAATTAGGAAAAGCACTAGGAATGGGAAAACACCACAATCATAGTTCACATCCAACAACCAAGTAGAGGTAAGGGGGTTGACATGTATTGGGGATATGCAAAGGGAAATAACAAACCTAAACACCTCTAAAATCGTTGTTAGGGAGTTTAGAGTTCTAATTATGGCAACAAAACCTATATTTCGAGGCGTTATCACCCAACTAGGCCAAGTTAGGGATTGAAATCAAATCCAAATCAATACCATCAACCCAATAAACTCTACACATGGAAATAGGATGCAAACAATGATTGGGCTACTCCCAATCCTAGTTAATGAACTAATCACTACCCATTATACTACCAAACATCCTAAACATGGAAAAACTAGCATTTAATCACCAATCTAAAAATAGCAAAACCAAAAATCAATACTATAAAGTAAAAGCAAAACAAAATCTAGAGAGCAAACAAGAAGAAACTAGTAAAAGATGGAAACTTTAATCTAGATTAACTATTAAACTAAACATGAAAATAAAGCAATAAAAGAGGAGATAGAGTAAGAAATTCTCATTGATAAATTGTTGAATCTTCATATACAAGTTGTCACCCTTGAATTTCCCAATCTTCAATCTCTCTTTGAGTTTTCTCACTTTTCCCCTAAACTAAGCTATGGAGGCTAATCCTCCCCAAAACCCTCAAAAATATTCTAAACCTAAGAGTGATGGATAAAATAAAACTTTTTTCCTCAAAATGGGCTAAGAGGGTATTTATACTCCCCCTCAATTACATCGTCATAAACAAATTGGGCCGAAGAAAAACACGCGAATAACAGCAGCCCGGGCGGGCTCCACATGGCCCGGGCGGTCTGACCAAGTCACCCCGGGCGGGCTGGGTCAAGGCCCGGGCGGTGCAGGGTGGTCGGGCCCATGCTGATCCCCCGGGCGGGCATGCTACTCTTCTTCGTCGAGGCAGAAGCTCGACTCTTCAGCAGACCGGGCGGGCAGGCAACTTGCTCGGGCGGGCTTAGGAGCCCGGGCGGTCTGGACGTAGCTCGGGCGGGCCAGCAGACGCGCCTGACTTCAAAGAGCCATATCTCTTTCATTTTTCACCGGAATCAGGATTGTGACCACTCGTTGGAAAGCTATCGAGCTAAACTTTCATCTCCAACTTGAATCACTGAAAAATAGTATTTGTAGTGAAAGTTATGACCATTTTAATATCACCCTTGTGCACAAATCCTTCCAAAAGCTCTTATTTTGGCAAAATTGCTCTACTCTATGCTTGGTGTGTGGTATGGATAGGTGGGAAGTGTGGTGTAGGATAAGCTCTATATTATAGCACTAAATCAATCCACCCCTCTAACTTTGAAACTCGAACATGTAGCTCCAAAACGTTGACCTACATAGAAAATCAAACACAAGGGGAGAAACTATACATATAAAATAATAAAATGAAAATAAACAAATAAAACAATAATAACTAAAAAGGAAATAAAATTAGAAGAATAATTACGAAATTAAACTAAAACGACTCTAATTAAGCACGAATTACTACCCTATGAGTGACATAAATGTCTCTCATCACTCATTAAATAGATTACTGATTAGAAAATAGACACTAAAATATAGTGGAGTATAACTTATCAATTTAACCATAATTTTCTTCAACTTCTTCTTCAACCAAGGGAGTAGTGCAGGGTTTGCTACGTCTTGCTACGTCACCCATTCCTTCGGGCAGGGTTTGCTTCTCTGTTTTTTTTTTCATATTTATCAAGAGGATGGTGGTCTGCATATACTCCCTCCGTTTCGTTTTAATCTACACACTTTCTTTTTTGGTTTGTTTTTTTTAATCTACACACTGTTACTTTTTCTAATTTTGGTAACATGTCACATCTACTTTCTCCTTTTTTTCCACCCATGTCATTTACTTTTTAATATTTAAACCCACTTTTTAGTTTCTCTATCTCACTTTTCAGTTTCTCGCTCCACCTTTTCAGTTTCTCTTTCATACTTTTGTACTTTCTCATTGGTTCTCCCCCAAAGTGAAGTGAGTAAAATAAAAAGAAACGGAGGGAGTAGTATGGAAGGTCAAGCAACTATATGTTATAATGATCAATTTAATAATGATCACATGATTTCTAAGTATTCTGAAGCAAGTTAACAGCTAAGGAGGAAGAGGGTGGAGGATGACGGTGGTTTTGTTTCCTTTCAACGTCATTTTTTTAATTATTATGAAAATGTTGGGCATAAATGTTAAATAACAAATCTCATATACATTTATACAATAATTTTGCAATCTGATTACTTGGAAGTTGGAACCAGCTAATTGTCAACGGAACCCAACAATTCTGCTGAAGTTGTATATGGAACGATATTCATAGAGTAGATATACAAATCATATACTTCCTCCGTATCAAATTAAATGCAACATTTTCTAAAAACGGATGTTTCAAATTAAATGCAACACTTTCATTCTTTCCATTTTTGGTAAAGATCATGAGTGTGAAATTACACATATACCCTTACTAAAACTAATTAACCCCCCTTAACCTAACCTAACCAACATTAATCTACCAAAACATTCTCCCCCTCTCTCTCTCCAATACCCACCTTGACCAACATTGACCACCCCTCATTCCACCATGACCACCAAACCACCACCTACTTTCACCAGCACCACCCTACCACCACCTCGTTTCACCAGCACCACCTCACACAACCACCAGTCAACCACCACCAACCAAACGCAACAACCATGAAACCACAACCCAACACCCAAATACCACGAAACCACCACTGCACAACCCAACCACCAAGAAACCACCACCGCACAAACCACGAAATCACAACCCAACATCGAAACACCACGAAATCACCACCGCACAACCGAACCACCACCCCATAAACCACAAAACCACTAAAATGCGAACCCTAACCACTGTGGACACAGCAGGAAGGGCACGAGGGTTGGGTTAGAGGTCCGAAAATGCGAACACAACCACCACCCTGCTGCCGTCATTTCCCATCCACCGGTGGACCACTGCGCCACCCAGCGGCGTCCTTCATACGTCCTTCATCGACACTACAAGAAAAACTGGTTTTAGCGACCGACATAAGTAGTCGCTAAAACAGGTAAATCGGTCGCTAAACTGAGTTAGCGACCGCTGGAGACCAATTTATGGTTAGTCGCTAAAAGGCTAGTCGCAAAATTTTTTTGGCGACTGATTTTGGGTTAGTTGCTAGTTTTGCGACTAATTAGCGACTACTCAGCGACTAACTGCTAAGAGACCAACTAGAAGGTGGAGACTAAATTTAGCGACTAACACATGCATATTAGCGACTACCGCGGTAGTCGCAAAATACCAAAAAAAAAAATAAAAAAAATGAAATCAACAACAAAAAAATTGTTGTCGATTTCATTCAAATTAATAATACCAATCAATAATACCAAAATTACTAAAGAAAGAATCAGAACATTATAAAATAACATAGAAATTTCATCCATCAAATATAAATTACAAAATGGATTAATTCTACAATATACAAAGTATTACATATTAACAAGAGTAAGTAAATAGAACTTGAGTATGCAATAAACAAATTACATTGTTGCAAGTGAAACTTGTGTCTTCATGAAGTATATGAGAACCAAACCTGGAAAAGAAAAAACATTGGAAGCTCAATTACAGAAGCAAAGTTGTATAATATCTAATGAGCATCAAAAGTGAAAATATTAGCAACTCCCAAGTCCCAATTAAAAGACCAATTCAGCAGTTAGATTTGCAACTCTCTCTTCCATCCTAATAAGAAAACTTCCTGAAACACAATTTTCTCAAAATTAGAAGGCGGCAATCCGCGATAGTAGATACGCTATGCTAAAATTCGAAGGCGGCAAGCGGCAATTCGAAGGAATAATCAAAACATCATAGTGAGCAAAGTCATCACCACCTAAAATACGCTATGCTACAATAAAACTGCATAGAAATTATCATAAAAAACATGAAAACACAAGCGATTTCCATCACCAATAAAATGAATCAACCTACAGCAACCAAATCTGAAATATCCGCAATCATCGTAAGTAGGATCTAAAACAAAGTGTCGAAAATCGAAAATTCACAAACCCTAAAAAATCAATCGCGCAAGAAGGTTGGATTACCTTGGAAGTTGGAAGTGACGCATGCGAGGCTGCGAGAGAGAGAATGAGAGGTGGTGCGCTGGTGTGTTGGTGGTGTTGTGGTGTGGTGGTCGTCGTGGGGAATGAGAGAGGGGTGGTGATGCTGGTGGTGCCGCGGCGGGTGTGGCGAAATAGAAGCTGATGAGCCTCGTGGCTAGTGAGAGAGAAGATGGCGAGTGGCGGACAGCGTCGCGCGCGGGTTGGTGGCTCGGCTCGAATGTCGACTCGCCGACACGATCTGGTTTCTTTGTTGTTGGTAGGTGGAAGAGAGAGAGAGGGAGAGAGACGGAGAAGGGCTGGTGTGAGGGATGGGGGAAACATGGGATTTGGGTGAAAAGAAATTTAGGGTTTTTTACTTTATATCCTAACAATGGCTCCAAGCCCAACGTTTCATGTGAAACCAGCCCAACCCCTTTTATTTAGTCTAGCAACCGCTTTTCAGTCGCAAAAAAAATTAGCAGTCGCAATTTTGCGACTACTTAGCAACCACCTCTTATTCAGTCGCAAATGAGCAACTACTAGTCTCTGTCAGTCGCCAAACTTATTTTTAGCGACTAACTTCAATGTCAGTCGCAAAATTCAGTCGCTAAACTGGGTTTTTCTTGTAGTGCGATCTCCTTTCTCTCACCACACAACCACCCTACCACCTTCGATCTCCATTCTCGTCGTTCTCTCACCTCCATCTTCTTTCGTTCTCTCTCCTGCATCTCTCTCTCTCTCTCTCTTCGATCTCTTTCTCTCGCCTTCAAGTTGTTGTGGAGGTCGAACGGGTGACGGTGGGTGGTGGTGTGGGCAGTTGGAAGATGGTTTTTGGTTGATTTGGGTTTCGAATTTCGAGGTCAGCAGGGAGGTGGTTTATGGTTGATTTTGGATTCGAATTTCAGTGGTTTTTGGGTTTTGACGGTGGTTGGTGGTGGTGGCGTTTCGGTGGTGGTGGTGGTGGTGGCGTTTCGGTGGTGGTGGTGGTGGTGGTGGCGTTTCGGTGGTGGCAGCATTAGGTGGTGGTGGTACTTGGTGGTGGTTAATTACACTAAACACTTGCCCTCACCTTTGTTAATCTCACCCTAAGAAATTTTGCCTAGGAGTCCGTGTTAAAGGAATTGTTGCGTTTAATTTGATACGGAGGAAGTATTTCAATTTATTATTCTCAATCATTACATTTTTACATTTTGTGTCATCATGCTTACATCCAATTGGCTGATGGCTGTTGATAATGACCTTTCCATTTTCAAGCAAAGCCTTGTAGCAGTTCTTCAACAATGTCAAGCAACTTACATCGTTCCAATCATGAAGTATCTACTATCAAAAGGAAACAAAAAATTGATGTTATTTTCTGGTTTTCAATAAAATTGAACCAATACCTTATAAATCATGTGATAATTGCAAAAGAACCTTCATAAGGATGGCATCTCCTTTAGGTAATTTTCAAACATATCTCCGCTAACATGTTCAATTCCTGAAAAATGCACAAGTGATATAACTGATATTATATGGTTAAGATTCATATTCATGTTATGTATTTATGGTTAGATTTTTAAATACTTTATCGTGATTATTTGGAACTAAAAATGTATGCTTATATTAATTGCTTATCTTTTTTATAATGGTATTTTGATTAATAAATTCAAAAGTATAGGAAGTGACTTCTCAAAAACTTGATCTACTTCTTACAAAACAGAGGATCGAAGTAATTGATATAGGTCTCTTATGTAAGTGGGACTTCATTTTTCTATAGTTGACCAATTAACCTTTTATTGATATAGTAGTACTTTTTAAGAAATGAAACTTTTTAAAAATTGTGTATACCCAAAAAAGTATACGCAAGTCCAGATCAATGAGCACACCAGGATATGGAGGGGCATGTTCGATAACATGAGATAGGTCAAAGTTAACCCCTTGTATGTTGGGATGTTGAGATGTAATGATGCGCCCAAGACCTCCACCTACATCAGTGAGTTGTTGGATGTTTCTAAAACCCTTGTATTTTGTGAGGATCTTCTTGATGATATATGTCGATTGATCATACATTGCCTTGTTGAAGATCTCATTGAACCTTGGATCTACACTAGGATACTCGAATGCATGCATTCCATGTACCATAATGAATGGGATTATTCCTCCTTTCAACACTGTCTCCTTCAACTTGCTCCTAAAGTCATAAGAACTACTGATTAATAATTCACTGATACCCCTATAATTTGTTTTTAAAACATTTGGAAAGTGACATACAATACATCATCTCCAATAATAGTGCAATTAAACTATAATTTAGAATACCTAATTGTGAGGCAACTTTTTCAAACTTTCGGTATAAATATATGGTGCATAATGTGTTTATTAGCAAGGCTATTAGCCTTTCCCCTAAAAAAAAATTATATGGTGCATAATGTGTTCGCGGTGCACCAAAAATTCTTAATGTGTTTATTTTTACCCATTTAAGCCTTAGACTTAAATTATTAATTCAATTTAGCAGGTTCTAGCTAAAACTAGGGCCCAATATCAGGCCATGCCCTTCCATTTGTGAATTGGGCCTCTTTTTAGGAAAAAATTATTTAGATGAATGATGACCTCTAAACATTACAATTTTAAAGTAGTATATGGAACGATATTCATTGAGTAGATATACAAATCTTATAAGAATATTTTTATGGTGATATCTCATTATCGATCTGATTGGAGGTTAGCTTGAACTTTTAGTGGATTGTGAGAACTTGCTTTTATTAATCATTATAATCAACCAACTAATTTGATATGTGAACGGCTTCTATATAAGCAAATTAAATTGTGTGAAAATTTCACAAGATAGGTTGAAGTGAGAATTTTTTTTGAACAAATAAAGAAATGTAGAAAAATGGACTGAAATGAGAATTTATTTTTACTCATATTTTCAAATTTGCAAACTACTACCTCCGGTTCCGAAAGATCTTCCCTATTTGACATTTTTCACTATTCACAAGTTTTACTTTGACTGTTGTTTATGACTTATACGTAAGAAAAAATATAGTCATGTGGGATCTTGTTAGATTCATCTCAATATGTATTTATTAATATCCACTTTTTATAATTTTTTCAAATACAGAATTAAAGATATTAGTGTCTAAAGCTTTGCATTGGCATGCGTGAAAAATAAAAGAGGAAGATCTTTAGGAAAGGAGGGAGTAGAAGATGAATAAATTATTTTCTTATTTATTACTCCATCCATCCCTAAATAGAGTGTCCATTTTTCCATTTATGTTTATCCCAAATAGATTTCCCATTTTCTTATTTGGTATGGGTCCACCCACCAATTAAAATATTGTTTTGCTTTCAACTTTTATAATATCACTCAATTTCCCATATGGCCCACATTCTCTCTCCTTAATAAACAATTCATAAAAAGTGTATCAACTTCTATATTTAACTATTTAATACAACTAATGTCCTACACATGATTTCTTCTTAATACTACATCCGTTTCATATTAATCTACACACTTACACTTTTGACACTATTCACAAATTTCCCTTTGACTATCATTTGTGAATTATGGTTAAGAGAAAATATAGTCATGTGGGGTCTTGTTTGATTCGTCTCGATATGTAGTTTTAGAATATCGACTTTTTATATTTTTTACAAATACAAAATTAGAGATATAAAGGCTCAAAGTAGTGCATCGTCATGCGTGAAAAGTGTAAGTGTGTAGATTAATATGAAACGGAGGTAGTATTTAACAAGACCTCCACCTACATCAATGAGTTGTTGGATGTTTCCAAAACCCTTGTATTTTCTGAGGATCTTCTTGATGATATATGTTGATTGTCTGATTGATCATACATTGCCTTGTTGAAAATCTCATTGAACCTTGGATCAACACTAGCATAATCGAATGCATGCATTCCATGTACCATGTTGAATGGGATTCCTCCTTCCACCACTGCCTCCTTCAACTTACTCCTAAAAACATAAGAATTAGTAATTCCCTTATAATATGTTTTTATAACTATTGAAAAGTGATATACAATACATCATCTCCAATAGTGCGACTAAACTAGAATTTAGAATACTCGACTGTAAGGCAACTTTTTCAAACTTTCGGTATAAATATATGGTGCATAATGTGTTTACGGTTGCACCAAAAATTCTTAATGTGTTTATTCTTTTCCCATTTTAGCCTTAGACTTAAATTAGTCTAATTGAAGTAGCAGGTTTTAGCTAAAACTAGGCCACACTATGAGGCCATGCCTTTCCATTTACGAATTGGGCCACTTTGTGGGTAAAATAAGGGGGTGTTTAGTTCACAAAGGGGAA
Organism: Beta corolliflora; assembly: GCA_947648045.1. Lineage (NCBI taxonomy): Eukaryota > Viridiplantae > Streptophyta > Magnoliopsida > Caryophyllales > Amaranthaceae > Beta > Beta corolliflora. The sequence goes on from CANSZD010001008.1 coordinate 165,897, forward strand.
AGAGAAAGGGTACGGTTTAAGAAAGAAAAAGAAGGAGAATGTAAAGCCAAACCCTTAGATATACTAGGTTGTTTGTTTCAAAATATCGAAGGAAAATCCTAGTATATCACCTACCCTCAGTTTTATAACCCTCAGTACTACTTCTATTCTATAACCAAAACTTAATTAAGATTCATAAACGAGTCAAAATTGCCTAAACTGCTCAAATCAATCCAATCTCAAGAACATTTTGGATTTCATTCCCTCAAAAAACAATTTGGGATTTAATTAATAATAAAACCCATAAATATAATTAAGGAACTAACCAGCTTGCACGATTCACGAACAATAGGGTCTTCAGCCAAGGACAAGAAGGGACCAAGGCTCACCCTATTCTCATCTCCAACAAAGAACTTGGATATAGGACTCAACCCATACCGCCTTTCGTCACCGCCACCAACAGTGGCGGTGTGCTCAAAAGAGCAGCTGACGACGGAATGACAAGCCAACAGGCGGAGCACCCGGTCCAGCATTGACGCTGCGTCCGGGTTTTTTGAGGCCGGGAGCTCAGCAACAATCTCCTTAGGTGAAAGCAGGCGATCAGGGCCTGCTTTCGCCATAATGTCGAAGATAATTTCCTAACATGAATGATATTTGCCTAACAAGAAATACATCTACAACCTGACCTACAATTGTAAAGGATGAATGCACAACAAAGTAAAAATAGCAAAGTAAAATTTGTCATATTAGACCTTTAATTTTATAAGCCACTTTTTGCGAGAAACAACATTTAAGTTTTTTCAAGCAATGTAAGACCTTAAAAAATAATTTATTCGCAAGATACAACCTATTGAAGTGAAGGAATTCAATTACCAACCACCTTATATAGTAAATATTTATTGTTCTTCTATAATTTATGTAATGAAACTTTCTTCTTTTATGCATTCGTTGTCTTAAAAATACTTGGTTAATGCCGGAAAGTGACCTAAGGTTGTTTTTTACAAACAATTTTCTTTTTTAGGTCTTGAGTTGCCAGAAAAAATCTAAAATTCTTGTAAAAAGTGATATATAAAAGACCTGTTATGACAAATTTCCGATAGCAAAAGATTATTTTCTAATAAGAAAGAAAATTTACTACCTCTGTTTCGTAATACATACACCATATTTCTTTTTTGTGATGTTTCATAATTAATACTTGCAACTTTTCTCTTATTTGCAAATTTTTATACGAAGAAAGTTTCATTTTATTATTTAAGCACACGAGTCATGTTTCGCTCTCTCTCCTCCTCCTCCTTAAATTATGTGTCATTTGCCAATGTTGCATGTATAAAAAAAAGGAGGAAGTACTAACTTACCGTTGTTGGACAAAGGTGTACTCATCAAGGCTTCATAAAAAATGAGAAGAGAGAAATTTTTATGCCACTCTCACTTAAAAACAATTTTGGTTTATAAGCTAGCTGTATGTGACCAAGCTAAGGTTCATTGTTCGATAATAGTGCCTTATGATTATCTTTTCTAAGGGTCCGTTCTGTTCAACTTATTTTAACTTATATAAGATTTTATAAGATCAGATAAGATCAGATAAGATAAGATAAGATCAGATAAGATCAGATAAGATAAGATAAAATAAGATGTTAGACACACTCAATAAACTATCTTATAAGATAAGATAAGATAAGATAAGATAAAATAAGATAAGATAAGATATGATAAGATATGATAAGATCAGATAAGATAAGATAAGACAAAATAAGTTGAACAGAACAGACCCTAAGTGTGTGCCTCAATTAAGAATTTTTGAGTTAATACATCGACTTCTACGTTTTGATCAGATAGTTGTACAGGACTTAGCAAGTTACGGTTACAAAAAGATAATTTTCTAACAAGAAAAATATTGGCCAACTTATAACTATACAGAACAAAAGATCAGTAAGAAATCAGAGCCTCAGAGGTAACGGAGAAATTTAAACAAAGTAAAAATAGGATAAAGATCCCATAAAAAATATAGGAGAAAGATAATTTCCTAATAAGAAAGATATTTTCTCAACAAAGAGAAATGTACCACCAAGTAATTAAAAAAAAGCATAAAGAATAAAGCGTAAAATAATGATATACTTATAAAGAAAATAAAGCGTCAAATAAGGAAATATTAACATGATCTTATAAAGGAGAGTATCTCATGCCACCACAACATCAACTAGAACAGAGATTTGAATGATGACTAAGGGACTGTTTACTTCGGCATAAAACAACTGAATTGAACTGAACTGAATTAAATTATAACTAATTAATAGTAATGATAATAATTTAGGAACTGAACTAAATTGAATTGAACTGAACTGAACTGAACTAAACTGAACTGAACTGAAAATAAGCTGGAGAGAACAGTGCCTAATTAGTTGTTTGGTATGAATGGGAAGTTCTATTTCCTAAGAAGTTATTTCCCTTTATTTAATCCCTACGAAATGGCCTTAATATGTTTGGTTGACATCAAGGAATTTGCACTTTCCATAAATTGATGTGAGAACAGGAACTTATGTAAGCAATAAAAGTTCCCATGATTTTTCGATTTGGGTAGTTGTTTGGTTGACAGAAAGTGGGGAATTGTATTCACCCATTCTCCCCTTGGTCATTCAAAATTCTCACATTAATTCATGGGAAATACAAATTCGTTGATGTCAACCAATTACATTAAGTCCATTTCCTAGGAATTACATAAGGGAAATAACTTCCTAAGAAATGGAACTTCCCATGGAAATTTAATTCTCATGTATACCAAACAACCACTTAGTTAAGACATGTAATGCTCAATGATTGCTCAAAAGGATTTGATGGTTCTACCTCTGCCAACAAAGTGCACCTTCTTATTACGGGATTCATATGCTAAGATATATGATTCACAATTAAGCGTGATTGGATAGGGGCTTAGGGATAATATTGGGATAATATTGGGATAACTAATAACGTATAAACAATTACTAATAACTATAACCATTAAAACCTTAAAAATATAACTATTTACCTAGAACCATAACTATAACTAATAACATGAAAACTATAACTAATAATGTGTAAGCAATTACTAATGACTAAAAACCATAACTATTAAGCTTACAAATATAACTATTTACCCATAACCAAAACTATCTACCTGGAAACGATAACTAATTATAAGAAAATCATAACTACTTACCCATAAAAACCATAACTATTAAGCTTACAAATATAACTATTTACCCATAACCAAAACTATCTACCTGGAAACGATAACTAATTATCAGAAAATCATAACTACTTATCCAAAACATATATTACGACGAAATCTGTAACTATTAGACCTGTTCAATGGGTCGGGTCCCCAAAAAAAGCCCTTGACCCGACCCTATATTATAGGGTCATGACCCGACCCAATCAAAATAGGGTCGGGTCGTACATGGTCTGACCCTAATAATACATTAGCGGGTCGGGTCGGGTCAAAAAGGGGTCAAATCTTCTCACAAGGCCGACACGGACTGGTTTCTTCCTGTCTACTGTACATGGAGACACATTTAGTACTCCAGTTCTGAATTCTCTCACCTACCAGTTCTAGGCTTCTAGCAGAGCCAAAGGAGAAGAGCAAAAGAGGCGAATATTATGCAGTAACATAAAGAAAGATTCCAGCTTTTTTGGGTTTTCTTCAGAAAACCCAGATCGTGAGAGCTAAAGAAAATACTCAAATTCCACTGAACTTGTGAAATGCAAGAGCACCAGTGTAATAATTAACAATAAATTACTGGTACAAATACAATAAATTGGAAATTCCATTTCCGGGAAATAATAAAAGAAGAAAATTGAAGTTAGCTAACAATTCAACTACCAGTTCTGAATTTTGGCTTTCATGGAGTTGAAAGAGGAGAAAGAAAATGGAGATGGAGTTGGAGGGCGGGAGAACGAAGCCACTCGCATACAAAATCAAGGCGATGTCTCGCGAAACTTCTGCTCATAAAATTATTTTTTCTTCTTGTTTTGGTTTGAATTTAGTGGGAATTTGGTTTTCGAATCTTTTTTTTTGTCGTGTACTAAAGCTAGTATAATTTTTTTTTTAAATTTTTTTTAAAATTGGTAAGATAAATTACATTAACGCCCTCTCACATGTCACCTAAATACAACCTACCCCAAAGCCCCCCAAACCCCTTGATGAGAATCGAACCCACAACATGTAGGTGGAAGATGAAAGGGCTTACCACCCTTCCACTCCCTCATTCTCACTAAAGCTAGTATAAATGAAGCACCTTACTCATAAACTCTAAGTTATACACTTATACTTGATACGCATACAATTAAAATAGGTTCAGGGTCGGGCCGGGTCAGTTTAGCCATTGACCCGACCCGACCCGTTAACAACAACTTAAGACCCGACCCGACCATTATGCAGCATGGTTCGACCCGACCCGGCCCGTTGGACAGGTCTAGAACTAACTATCTACCTAAAAACCATAACTCATAATAAGAATTACATTAGAGTTTAGACCCATTGATAGATGGAAACAATGATACATCCATCAAGAAAGGGAGGAAGTGTATATCAAATGGTATATCAAGAATATACATCCATAAAGATATCCAGTTACTTGTGAAATTCCATCACCCAAAATTGACAAACTCGACAAACAAATTTAATCTCAGTAAAACCAGCTGCATTTGCCAAAGCTATGAACTCTTTTTGAGTTCTTTCCTTCCCTCCTGGATTCTTATTCATCATATACACATCCATTTGGCTGATTGTTTTTGCAATAACTGTAGTTTCCTGTTCTTCTGTGACAATTGATTCCACAACAATCACCTTCCCACTCTCAGGTATTGCTTTATGGCAATTCTTCAATACACTTAAACAATGATCATCGCTCCAATCATGAAGAATCCACTGCACAATCATACCAGCAAACGAACATAATTTATACATTCGTCAACAAATGTTCATTACCAAAGTTAATTAGATTAATTGCATTAGGAAATGTATTATCAATTGATGAAAATTGATATGAGACTTTTCATTACAAAATTACATTGAAATTCATTAGCAAAGCTATCGTTTATAACCGTGTACCAATTGGGCCGCTATTGCAATAGAAATGATATTATGATAAAAACTATATATTACCTTCATGAAAATGGCATCACCTTGAGGAACGCTTTCAAACATGTCTCCACCAACATGTTCTATGCCTATAATATGATTCATGAGTTAATCAAAGGGTGTCGTTTCATACCAAAAAACACAAAAAGAAACATTACATCTTATATTAGGCCATTAGAAAAAGAAAAAAAATTGTACGCATGTGTTGATTGTTGATTTTGGGATCCCAACAAAATCAGTCGCGAAATCTGTAGCTGACACCCTCAAATTGCATCCCTCATAAAGTAAACCTTATACTCCCTCTTCATAGATATCGATATTGTAATTTGAATTAGTAATATGACAACTAAATTTAGTAATGACATATTTGAAACTACTCTATATCGTTTATAGTAGGGGAGATTAGTTATAAAATTGAGGATTTTCTTAAATTGATTCAGAATTGCGTACCAGGGTAAGACTGAGCATTGGAAATGACATGAGGCAAGTCAAAATTGATGCCTCTTATGAAAGAATATATTGACGTTATAGCATGGAGAGTATGTCCAAGACCACCACCTACATCAACAAGTTGCTTGATACCCTCAAAACCGTTGTATTTTTGGAGGATCTTCTTGGTGATAATTGTTGTGTAATTAAACATTGCTGCATTAAATACTTCATTGAATCTCGGGTCTAATCCGGGGTAATCAAATGCATGTACTCCATAGACCTTATTGAAGGGTATCCCTCCCTCTAATATAGCTTCATTGAACTTGCCCCTGCACCAAGTGAATAAGATAGGTAAAACACAGAGTATCCTGTTTTGTTTTGTTTTGTTTTGTTTTGCTTTTGGGAAAGCATTGTCCTAAATTCATTTTCCTAATACCAACTTTTTGTTTTGGTAAATAAAGCATCATATATTTTCGGAATATCAACTCTTTTTTGTGGGAAAAACTTTGTCTACCCACTGCGTAGACTACCCACCACTAATAATGACTTGTTGAAGGTTGTGGACTTGTGGTAATGGAATCCAACTCAACATAATTTTATTTTTTTTAATGCTCTATTAGTAGTGGGTTGTCTACTCGGTGGATAGGTGTAACAATGTCCCTTTTTTGTTAAACAAAGCATCATATATTTTCGGAATATCAACTATTAAATGACCTTTTAGGGAACTAAGTCACTAACCAGCTAGCACGGACTACAGGGTCTTCAACCAAGGACAAGAAGGGGCCAAGGCTAATCCCATTTTCATCTGCAACAAAGAACTTTGATATAGGACTCAACCCATACCGCCTTTCGACACCGCCACCAACAGCGTGGACGTGCTCGAAGGAGCAGCTAACGACAGAGTGACAAGCCAATAGGCGGAGTACCCGGTCCAGCATTGCTGGGGCGTTGGGGTTTTGAGAGGCCGGGAGCTCAGCAGCAATTTCCTTTGGCGAAAGCATGCGATCAGGGCCTGCCTTCGCCATAATGTTGAAGATGTTGAGCTCCACAGCAGCCTTTAACGCCATGGGTAGTGTTCCTGACTGCATAATCTGTGCTGCTGCTAGAAAATGTGCATCATCATCATCATCATCATCATCATCATCATCATCATCAACTTCAAGTTTAGGGTTACCAAGAATGGTAGTTGTAGTAATTTTATTGACTTTGATCTCAGAAGAAGATGAGTCAGCCATTGTTGTAATTTGTAAAAGAAAAGATTAGGGAACAGGGAACTAAAGAGGTTATTAGTGGAGTGGGAGAGTTTGTTAAGCTAGGCCATATGTTGGTCTTTTGTGTACGGAGTACATTAAATATATCAAGAATATCCCCATGTGCAGCTCGCGGTGCAAGCCCCCCATGGCCCCATGTGTATCTCGCCGTGCACACTTGGTGCTTATTGGTTATTTAGTGCTTATTGATACGAGTATAAGATGTGTATGTGATAATAATTTCAAGTTGATTTTGGATCACATCTAGAGGTTGGGCTTAATTTAGGTTGCATCAAGTTTGGTTGCAAGACATTTAGTCTTTTGGGTTTGGATGCCAGTAAAGTTTGAGGTTAGGTCTTGCCGATTTCGGTATAGGATGTGTCTATGACTAGATAATTTCAGGTTAAATTTTCGTTCCATAGTCTTTGGGTCAGATCAAGATCGGTTTGGTTGGTTAAGAGCCACTAGTCTCACCAGCTTCTGAATACCAATAGTCCATAATATTGAACAATTAACATATATTAAAACAACTAATAACTCTGGGTCACTGAAAAACTTCCGCAGGCCCTAACATTTTCTCCCTTCTCTCTCCTCTCTCCTGCTCCATAAATCACAACCCCCGGCTCGCCGGTGACTTGGGTTAGGCTTCTCCTACCTCAGGTTGCCGGCGAGCCCACCACTCCCCTCTTTTCGCTCCTTCCGACACCTTCAAGACTCGCCGGAGTTGATCGCCGTTGAAGTTTAGAGGTGGTTTTTAGTAGTTTGTTGTTATTTTTCTTGGTTTTTTTGTTTTTCAATAATTCTCTCCATTAGTTTGATGGCTTTCTTCCCTCATCTTTTGTGGGTTTTTTTCTCCCATCATGTATGGGTTTCTTTCTCCCATCTTTGGTGGGTTATCTTCTCCCATTTGTTGTTGGGTTGTCTTCTCTCATTCCAGTGGAGAGCTCAAATGGTCGATTGGATTGAAGATCTAGGGCTTGGAAATTATTTTTTATCCTTCGAAGCTATACAGGAGGTGGCTGCAGTTGGGAAAGATGCATGGACATCGAAAAAAATCACGATGTGGTTCTGCAGCCGGGCTTAAGTGATGTAATTAGTGAAGTAGGAGCCAAAATTTTTATTCATGATTTAGATCTGATATCTTGTTTATGTAAGTGTCGTTTGGCTTATTATCAATGTTAACTCTTGCCTGTTGGCCATCAAAAAAAAAAAAACAACTAATAACTACCCCAAGCCACAACAGTTAATACTTAATAGTAGAAGTACAATACTTCATTTAGACAGAAAAAACCACTAGTAACTTAGTAAGAAACAAATTTAGCCTCTGCCCTCTATATATGAAGAGTGTAGAACAAAAATATAACTTCGTTTGAACATCATTTATTGTCTAGTATTATTACTAGCTAGATCGAATCTAGTATTTCGCAATCTCCTAATGAAGATTGGCAATTCATTTTATTGAGATAGTGGAAGGATTAATCACAAACTCATAAAAAGCACTTCAACTGCCGCATGCCTAACATATACTACCTCTGTTTTTTTTTTGCAACATTTTTTGCAAGACTATTCATCAACCAACTTTGTTAAGAATCTCGCACCATTATATAAGAGAAAACATAGTCAAGTGGGGTCTTGTTAGATTCGTCTCAATGCGATGATTCCAAATATCAAATTTTTATAATTTTTACTTACACCCAATATGAGATATTAACGTTCAAATAAGTATCTCGGTAAATGTGAAAAAGCAAATGTTGCAACTAAAAAAACAGATGAAATATAGTAATATAGGCTATAGCTAACTACTACTCCCTCCGTCCCATAATATAAAAACTGATTCTGTTTTTACACGGGAATTAAGGTAAAGTGGAATCTTGTTTTATTTGAATAAAAAGATTCATTTTTATAGGGAAACACTTACATTGTTTTTATTTCTTTTTAACAAAAAGTTGAAAATTGAACATTAATGTTGCATGGTTTAATGTGTAGATGAGTTTAATAGGGTAAGAGATTCCACTTTTCATTAATAATGGTGCATTGGAAGATGAAATTATGAGGACTTTTTGGGAATTAAATTATTTTCATGAGGGCATTTTGGGCATAATTATTAATTGAAAATAGAAACAAGACTTATATTTTGGAACACTTTAAAAAGAAATGGGACTTATATTAGGGGACGGAGAGAGTATAACTTTATAAGTGAAGGTAAAATTCATCCGCAGGATTTCCAGGCCGGTGGCCTTGTTGACGGGCTTAAGGATTCCGGGTGTTAGACAGATCAGGTTGTGCTTGCGAATAACCGGTTTCGCCTCCGCCTTGATGAGGTGGTGGTGGTTGTTTTTGTTGGTGTTGCTGCTGAGCTATGTCAATGTTGTGGGAATTAACTTGAGAAGAAATCAACTGGCTCAGAGTCAACAATTTTGCCTCCTTCAACAGGCTCCGTATCTGCTATAATTGTTTCGTTTTCCTTCAGGCTTGCGGGCGTATGTGTATCTCCCGTGCTCTTTGCCATTAGTTAATCTTCCTAGCTTGCTCACTTGTTAGTTGTTACTTGCTATATGATATCTCTATTCAGGTCTAGCCAGTATATATATGTAGGCTAAAACACCTTTCATACTAGAACTAGTTTTTAGCCTAGGCTATGCCCCGTGTAAATGCGTTAGAAGGACATGGTTAGTTTATGGGGTTAGTTGCTGGTACTAGATGCACATTTGACAACAATGCAACTTGTATACCATAAGGAAACAGGGCGTCTCAAATTTAAAGGATATTAGAGCAACCCTGGCCTGTCAGGCTTAGCTTGTGGAATAAATAGCCCAAGGTTAGTCGCATAGCAAAGAAAGACTATGGGGTTTGATCGCAAGTCATGAGCATGAGTAAGTCGATCAGCCACCAAGCGTAATGAGGTAATTACGGTCCTCAAATAGCCGGGTGTATGTAATATCCCATGATTGTTCAAAAGAATAATTTGATGTACTATACTCCATAATTAGTATCTTGGTCATATTCTTATAACTTATAAGTAGTCGAAGAAAGGGGCATTCACATGTCTCATTCATTTCTCATTCTACTCTCCAAATTCCATCACTTTCACCATTTTATTGTTACCATTCGGTAAAGACATTCACATACCTCACATTAGACCCTTCAACACCAACAAAGCCTAATAGGCTCAAAGGATAATATTTACTATAAGTCCAAAACAAAGTTGATAAGATAGTTTAGTAGGTAAAGTTCCTATACCCCTAATACCCTAAATCCTAATACTCTTCATATCTCTCTAAGAAAAAACAAATAGAAATAATTGGTCTTAGAAAAGTTATTACTTCCTCAATTTTTTTTATAGATGCATCACATTTATTAGGCACACTTATCGATACACATCTTCGACCATCGGTATCTTCAATTACATATTATTAAAAATTATAAAAAAAAATATGTCGAAAATATACATTGAGATTAACCTATCAACAATAAAAATTATGACATTTGACTTTATAGATTAGTAACTAAAGATGGTCAAAGTTGACATCTAAACAGTGTAAAAAATCAATATGATGCATCTATCAAGAAATGAAGGAAGTGTATATCAAATGGTATATCAAGAATTTACCACTTGTACTGGATCTAAAGATGTCCATGTTGGGATAATCTCTCTAAATCCCCAAATAATAATGTCTTTATTTTTCTAAATAAAAAGAAAGAAAGAAAAAGGGTAACTAAATCATGGAAGTTTTACTGGCGGTTGATTTCTTCCATGTGAAGAAGGATACTTTGGTTGACTGAAAGTCACAAATTTATGGCAAAGCTAAGGCTCTACATAGCCTAAGAAGAAATAAATCTAAGATGGCAGAGTAGGCTTATTAAAAAGCTTGACTTTTGTGGCCAAATTGCATGATGGCTTGTTGGAGAAGCTCATGAGTTATGCTTATATATCGCATTGCCATGAGAGTTCAAAAAGAACACACAAGCAGAAGAAGTGAAAGTGGTGTAATATAAGTGTATTACAGAAGAAGGTAGCACAAATCCACAAAGAGTAAGAGGGAGTTTTGGTGAGTGAGATAAATACAATATTAGTAGTGAGAGTGTTTTTTAGAATTAGTGTTAAGTACCATTGTTGAGGGTACTAAGTGTGATCTATTCTAAAATACACTATAGCTAATATTGTAGTTATAGTAGTTACCTTTGTACTCCCAAATATTAATACTAAAGTTTCATTCATGGAGATAGGGATTGTGGTTTTTCCCTAGTTTGAGAGGGTTTTCCGCGTAAAAATTATTGTATGTCATTTTAGCCAAAATTTGCACTACATTTTTCTTCCCGATATTTTTCGTATTTGTTGCTTATTTCCCAACAGTCCAGTTACTTGCGAAATTCCATCACCCAAAATTGACAAACTCGACAAACAAATTTAATCTCAGTAAAACCAGCTGCATTTGCCAAAGCTATGAACTCCTTTTGAGTTCTTTCCTTCCCTCCTGGATTCTTATTCATCATATGCACATCCATTTGGCTGATTGTTTTTGCAATAATTGTTTCATGTTCTTCTGTGACAATTGATTCCACTGCAATTACCTTCCCGTTCTCAGGTATTGCTTTATGGCAATTTTTCAATACTGTTAAACAATGATCATCGCTCCATACATGAAGCATCCACTGCACAATCATACCAGCAATTGAACATAATTTATACATTCATCATTACCATAGTTAATAAGATTAATCGCATTAGGAAATGTATTACTTCCTCCCGTTTCATTTTAAATGCAACAAATGAATATTTTATATCTCACAAAAAATACCCTTTGTTGCATTTAAAACGAAACGGAGGAAGTATAATAAAAATTAACATGAGACTTTTCGTAAAAAAAAAAGTACATTGAAATTCATTAGCAAAGCTATCGTTTATAACCGTGTACCAATTGGGCCGCTATTGCAATAGAAATGATATTATGATAAAAACTATATTACCTTCATGAAAATTGCATCACCTTGAGGAACGCTTTCAAACATGTCTCCACCAACATGTTCTACGCCTATAATATAATATGGTTCATGAGTTAATCAAAGAGTGTCGTTTCATATCAAAATTATATATATATGTAAAAAGCTTTAAAAAAATTCGTGTTGATAGTTGATTCTCGCGGTCCCAAAAAATCGGCCCGGTAACCTATAGCTACCGACGGTCGTTGTATACTCGCCAAATATAACCTAATTTATCCAATATAGGATAAGTATAGGGTCGAAATCCACAAGGAAGTAGGGTTAAGTCAAGAGGTAATTAGCTAACTACAATGAGCTAAATCAATTTTTGGGTTTTGATTGAAAGTTTAGCAATGATTCTAAATTCTAATTAAACTAGAAGATTTGCAAAGTAAATCAACGAACAATTAAAGGAGATAAGACAAGGGTAAAGAAACTAGGGGATTAGGGGGATTCACCAACACTCAATCCAAGAATCCAATCATCAAAGCCAAGGGGAAACAAATGGGGGATCACAAGGGGAAAATCACGCACATATGAACTCTAATTACTTTCTCGAGCTAATTAGAGGAGCTTGATTAGTCACTCATGACCTATTCTCATGGCATGAGCAACCAATCTAGCCAAATCAAGCACAACATGATTAATCAAGCTTCCCTAAACTAGAAAATGCCTATTTTCATGGAGATCCTAGTCTAGCAACCAAACTTAGTTTATTCCTAGGTTCATCTCTCAATCCTTCACTAGGAATTCCAAATATGCAAGTTAAGTGGTGATCAATCACCCAACAAACCAAGTAAAACAAGTTTGATCAACAAGTTCAACCCCAAAAGTTAACCCCCTAACTTAGATCTAGGATCCAAAGAGTAAATGAAGGTTACATCCCTTCCCCTAGTAAGAAACTACTCACACATTATGGAAATAAAACAAAACAAAGCTTGAAATAACTTCATCACCATAACCATGGAGGAAAAAGAGAAAAATGCAAATAATCAACTAATAAAGCAAGATCTAAACAAACAAATCATGAAATAAACAAGAATAATGGAAGGAAAGAAGAAAATAAACAAAGATTTCCAACTTTAAGCTTTCATAAATGAAGAATGGAGATCCAAAAGCTTCAAACTTCCACTTTTCTCTCTCCTAGGGTTTTGCTCTACACTTGAATGCTAAAAACAAGATCTAATTTCTCTCTAATCTCTAGTTAATAATTGCCTAAGTTAAAATAAGAGGAGTCCCTCTTATATAGTCATAAGAAATAAAACAGAAAATTACAAAACAACCCCCGCATTAAAACAAACAAAGTCGCAAAAAAGGTTCCGGAAATATAACCCGAAAGGGCGGGTTGGATGACCCGAGCTCTCGGGTGGCCTGACCCGAGCCCTCGGGTCACCTGACCCGGGCGGGTCAACTGATCAGGACTGAAATATGAGTTCTCCGCAGATTGACCCGGGCGGGTCATTTGACCCGAGCGCTCGGGTCAGTTTTCAGTTTCGTCAGTTTATTTTCAAACGGCCATATCTCACTCGTTTTTCATCGGAATTAAGCTTGTGACCACTTGTTGGAAAGATATTGAGCCAAACTTTCATCTCTAACTTGAATCGCTCAAAAATGTTTTGTGTGCTGAAAGTTATTTCCATTTGAAGTTGACCCTTGTGCGCAAACCCTTCCAAAACTTCTTATATTTGCCCCCGGAACTCGGTTATGCTTCCTTGATGCTTCCTTGACCTTCCTCTTCGATATTAATATTCGGGGTTGTGCAAGTGTCCTCTAAGCATGCGCCTAAGTCCTGAAATGAAACAATTTGCCCAAAGAAAGTGCATACAAGAAGGAAAATTGCACAAATTAAGGAAATAACTAACAAACTAGCCTAAACTAACTCAAAAACAACTATAATACCAATTAAAAACTATCAAGAAGTAAAGCAATAAATAAGATATCATACACCCTTAATTAAATTAGAATAATGTCTGGAGTTGCGTCCCTCAAAAAATAAACCTTATACTCCCTTGTCCATTTGGAGATATTGATATTATGATTAGAATTAGTAATGTGACAACTAAATCTAGTAACGTTAACATAATTGAAACTACTCCGTATCATTTATAGTAGGGGAGATTAGTTATAAAATTGAGGACCATCATAAATTGATTCAAAAAATGCATACTGTTGGGCCTTAGAAATCTCATATTGGCAGAGAAGGAAATAAGTATCAGTTAGCAAGAATCATGGGATTGGCATTAATATTAAGTATAACTGCTGGAGGAAAATCAGGAGGAAGTTAGAGAAAACAAAGCCACTACCTATCTTTAAGGGGGTTGGGCAACGAGATCTTAGGAGGAGCATTAGGTCAAATATAAATAGCTAATTGATGTACTCTAAATTTCATTCATTCAACTCGCTTCTCTCATAGCTCATACCGTATCTAGATCTCTCTCTAGCCTCTACTCATTCTCAATACTCCATAGCTAGTATTCCTTCTCTCTCCATTAACTCTTTACAAAGTTACTATGATAAATATTGTACTCAAGTGCCAACATTGACGGCGGCATCTTCATAGTGGATTGGTGATCAAGAGTATCACCCGCGGTTTTTCCCATTATTTGGGTTTTCCGTGTCAACAATTTTTGCGTTCTTAAACTTTTATTTATATTCTTAGTATTCGTTATTTATTTCACATTTAATTTTGTATATTGTTCTTGTTGTTGGCTCCCCAATACATTTTGCGTACTTGGTACAAAATCTAGGCATAAACAATTTGGCGCCCACCGTGGGGCCCTCAAAGAAGATCACTATACATCGTTCGTCACTTTCTTTTTGTCTACTATTTCATTTGTGCCTTCTATTTTTTTTTTGTGTTTGCAATGGCAGGAGATTGGGTAACCAGTCAAGAAATCATAGACGAACTCAACCGCGTCAAGGCTGCTATGGCGGAATTGCAGAATAGCTATGTCGCATCATGCATGGAGAATAAAAGCCTAAAATCTCGCTCAAAAGTCCAAAGGCTCTAAGCGCCGCAACATAGTCGATGTCTCCAAAATGCCCGGCCGGGACCGGAGGCCTATTCGAAACTCCCGTGGGCCACAACATTCCCGCCCACGGCGATGATTTAGATGGAGATGCCGACGCCGACGTCATTGGAGACCAGCCAAGGGGCAACCGCGTTCCGTCGCCGATGATCCCATCCAAGCAACGTCTTCACGGCGGCTAGAAGACATGATCGCCAGATCCCCCGGCCCCACGCCCTATGGAGAAAGCGACGTCGAACAGTTATGCGGACTCACTTTTATTGATTTCATTGCCATGGTCGAGGTTCCAAAGCGGTTCTCCGTCCCAACCATGAAGATGTACGACGGCA
The DNA here is from genome assembly GCA_947648045.1 of Beta corolliflora. Taxonomy (NCBI): domain Eukaryota; kingdom Viridiplantae; phylum Streptophyta; class Magnoliopsida; order Caryophyllales; family Amaranthaceae; genus Beta; species Beta corolliflora. The sequence continues at coordinate 181,012 of CANSZD010001008.1, forward strand.
CTACAGATCCAAATGACCACGTCGCTCAATACAAACAACGGATGATAACCATTTCAATTCCTCGTCGCATGCGCGAGGCATGCATGTGCAAAGGATTCGAATCGACGTTGACTGGACCAGCCTTGCAGTGGTTCATCCACCTTGGCAACGACACTATCTCTTCCTTTGCTCAATTGATTAATATTTTTAATTTACGGTTTTGCTAGCAATCGTAAGATGGAATAACAAGGCTAGTGACTTACATAGAATCGTGCGTAAACGATGAATCCTTGAAAGAATTTGTTCGCAGGTTTAACAGGAAAAGGTGTCGATTCCAAATTGCAACGTCAAGACGGCGATTGAAGCTTTCCGACGGGGGACTGGATGAAGAATCGATTTGTACAAAGAACTTACCAAGTATCCCTGTCCAACGTTCGAGGATGCTCAAGCCAAAGCCTTGGCCCAGATCCGGTTGGAGGAAGACATGCAGTCAAGAAAGGAATTCTATGACGTCAACAGCAGGAAATCGACGCCAAACAAAGAAAGTTTGTGGCGTCCAAAGCCTTATGATCGTCCACAACAAGTTCATAGCGTCCGTCGACTCATCAAGCCAACGACTGGAAAAACGATCTTAGTTGGACGTCGTCCAAAAAAGTGATGCCGACGTCAACAAAATCTCTCGCGACGGCGACGGCCGGTTGGACGTCGTCAATTATTTCATATCTCAAGGAGGGTACGCATGTTCCCTGAAGTGGGAACGTCGTCCATTTGAAATTCTATCACTTTTAATCGTATTATGTTGACAACTAAAGGGACGCCACTACAGGTAAGTAACCAACAAGTTAAATTGAGTTATTCCATTTCATTTTGTTCTCAACATATTCGATTTCCTTCGTATTTTAAACATTATTTCTTTTTATATATTATACTGACTTGAGCGTCGGAGGATCGTTGGCCTCGCCAACGACCATCTCACCTTTGTTATATGAAGACAGACATAGGGGACGAGGATTTGTTGACAGTCAACTTTGAGACAATCGAACACCACAATGCTCACATTCACCTGACACCAACATCAGCGTCGACGGCGACATCAAAGTTGACGTCGACCTTTATTATGACGGCGACAATTTTAAGCTGGGGCACCAAGGTTTGACGGCGTTCAGGTGAACGCAAAATGACTTCTATACACAAAGGGACACACACCTTAAGAAGTCTTCACAACAACATACAAAACACCACGCGCAATTAATTAGAAGAGGCAATTTAGCCCTTCGTAGCAATTAATACTGTAAGTGGTTTCTAACATCAAAGGTACCTACACACATACGTACACACATTCATACAAAATACGTACACACATTCATACAAACATAAGGGTCCTACACTTGACGACATATCCTGGATGACGACGTTTAGTTTTAAAACTAAACCTCTAGTCACGATGGAAAAGTCATATACATATGTACATACATACTTACAAACATACATTTGCATAACACACAGCAAAGATATACAATCACTACAAGAAAGGCTGTATTTAACGACGGCTAAAAGCCGTCGGTGATATGACGGAAACCGTCGGTAAAACATCACCGACGGCTAAACCGTCGTTAAAAGGCCGTCGGTGCACGGGTAGTCGCTGAATTTAGAATCACCGACGGCTGAGCCGTCGGTGAATAATTTACCGACGGTTTTTTAGTAATCAGCGACCGTTCCTAAAAAACCGACGCCGGGCGCAAACCAACGATCGTTTTAAATCGTCGCTAAATCAACGACGGTTACAAACCGTCGTTGATTTAGCGACAGTTAAAAACCGTCGTTAATTCCCCAACGGTTATAAACAGTCGTTGTATGGGCCAAATCAACGTCTGTTATAAACCGTCGCTATTCTGTAAAAGCAGTCGTTGAAGAGGAAGTCTTTGGGTCCATAGTATACCTTACAACGACTGCTTAGCCGTCGTTGATTTAATGTTTAGCCGTCGTTGTTTTTTTAAATAATATTATTTAGAATATTTTTGTTGTTACCAATAATTAAACTCCGTACTCAAAGACCGTTCGCATGCTTGTGGACCACACTAAAGTTGTTCCTCCATCGCATTCAATTACAAAAATATGCAATTTTGATATATATTACAATTTGCATTGATACTTGTAATTTGCATTGATACTTGTATAATTACATGAAATAGATTACAATTATGTACACAAAATAGATCCCGATGTCGGGAAATAAAGTAGAATTCTCGTGTTTACAAAAATATATATCGACAAAGTCGGAAACTAATAAGCTAGATGCCGATAAATATAGACACTAAATGTCTATAGTTAGACAAACTACCTAGATTAAATATATGTACGCAAAATAGATCCCGGTGTCGAGAAATAAAGTAGAAGTCGGGTTCCAAAAAAAATAACCCGACACATCTAGAAACAAAGCGAGATGCCGATAAATATTGACACTAAATGCATAAAAGTTAGTTACCAAGTTGCCGAAACCAAAAACACTACCTCGTCAAGGGTGTCTCGTGTAGCACTACCGCCACCACCAAACCCCCGGGTCATCGTCCGGTCTGCGATGTGGAGGGGGGGCCTGGGTTGCAACCCGAGGACATGTGGCCGAAACTAGACATGTTCCTCATCATTTCCTCAACGATGGCCCGACTTGACGCTTCCACCCGTGCCGCGACCATTACCTCCACCTCTTCCATCCGCGCAGCCGACCTTGCCTCCACTCGCGCCTCAATCCGAGATAAAATGGACGGCTCATATGGTTGTGAAGAGCCGCTATCTCCTCGCCCCGATGAAGAGTTGTAGTACAAATGATCTCCCCGACCCAACCCCCGAACTTTTCCTCGCTTCCCCCCCCAACCTGTCTCCCAATACAACGGATCGGGGTTCTACTGTGACCCCCGAGTGGTACAATGATCCAAACTTCTTCTTGTACGTCTCCCGCATTTGGTTAAATATACTCAAATTCAAGTAAAATAAAGTGGGCAAAATTAACTTACCAAAAAAAAAAAGGCCTAAAACAACTTTGTGTATTTTCAATCAAAACAACTTATAAATACACTAAACTAACTACATATATGATGTTTGAGGTGGTTATAACTTAAACTATCATCAAAGTACTCGTATTCATTCAATTTCAAGTAAAAAGGCCTAAAATGGCCTATATTAGCCTACATTTGGTTCTAACTTTCCTACTTTGTGTATTTTCAATCAAAACAACTTATAAATACACTAAACTAACTACATATATGATGTTTGAGGTGGTTATAACTTAAACTAGCATCAAAGTACTCGTATTCATTCAATTTCAAGTAAAAAGGCCTAAAATGGCCTATATTAGCCTACATTTGGTTCTAACTTTCCTACTTTGTGTATTTTCAATCAAAACAACTTATAAATACACTAAACTAACTACATATATGATGTTTGAGGTGGTTATAACTTAAACTACCATCAAAGTACTCGTATTCATTCAATTTCAAGAAAAAAGGCCTAAAATGGCCTATATTAGCCTACATTTGGTTCTAACTTTCCTACTTTGTGTATTTTCAATCAAAACAACTTATAAATACACTAAACTAACTACATATATGATGTTTGAGGTGGTTATAACTTAAACTATCATCAAAGTACTCGTATTCATTCAATTTCAAGTAAAAAGTAAGGCCTAAAATGGCCTATATTAGCCTACATTTGGTTCTAACTTTCCTACTTTGTGTATTTTCAATCAAAACAACTTATAAATACACTAAACTAACTACATATATGATGTTTGAGGTGGTTATAACTTAAACTAGCATCAAAGTACTCGTATTCATTCAATTTCAAGTAAAAAGGCCTAAAATGGCCTATATTAGCCTACATTTGGTTCTAACTTTCCTACTTTGTGTATTTTCAATCAAAACAACTTATAAATACACTAAACTAACTACATATATGATGTTTGAGGTGGTTATAACTTAAACTAGCATCAAAGTACTCGTATTCATTCAATTTCAAGAAAAAAGGCCTAAAATGGCCTATATTAGCCTACATTTGGTTCTAACTTTCCTACTTTGTGTATTTTCAATCAAAACAGCATATAAATACACTAAACTAACTACATATATGATGTTTGAGGTGGTTATAACTTAAACTAGCATCAAAGTACTCGTATTCATTCAATTTCAAGTAAAAAGACCTAAAATGGCCTATATTAGGCTACATTTGGTTCTAACTTTCCTACTTTGTGTATTTTCAATCAAAACAACTTATAAATACACTAAACTAACTACATATATGATGTTTGAGGTGGTTATAACTTAAACTATCATCAAAGTACTCGTATTCATTCAATTTCAAGTAAAAAGGCCTAAAATGGCCTATATTAGGCTACATTTGGTTCTAACTTTCCTACTTTGTGTATTTTCAATCAAAACAACTTATAAATACACTAAACTAACTACATATATGATGTTTGAGGTGGTTATAACTTAAACTATCATCAAAGTACTCGTATTCATTCAATTTCAAGTAAAAAGGCCTAAAATGGCCTATATTAGCCTACATTTGGTTCTAACTTTCCTACTTTGTGTATTTTCAATCAAAACAACTTATAAATACACTAAACTAACTACATATATGATGTTTGAGGTGGTTATAACTTAAACTAGCATCAAAGTACTCGTATTCATTCAATTTCAAGAAAAAAGGCCTAAAATGGCCTATATTAGCCTACATTTGGTTCTAACTTTCCTACTTTGTGTATTTTCAATCAAAACAACTTATAAATACACTAAACTAACTACATATATGATGTTTGAGGTGGTTATAACTTAAACTATCATCAAAGTACTCGTATTCATTCAATTTCAAGTAAAAAGGCCTAAAATGGCCTATATTAGCCTACATTTGGTTCTAACTTTCCTACTTTGTGTATTTTCAATCAAAACAACTTATAAATACACTAAACTAACTACATATATGATGTTTGAGGTGTTTATAACTTAAACTATCATCAAAGTACTCGTATTCATTCAATTTCAAGTAAAAAGGCCTAAAATGGCCTATATTAGCCTACATTTGGTTCTAACTTTCCTACTTTGTGTATTTTCAATCAAAACAACTTATAAATACACTAAACTAACTACATATATGATGTTTGAGGTGGTTATAACTTAAACTAGCATCAAAGTACTCGTATTCATTCAATTTCAAGTAAAAAGGCCTAAAATGGCCTATATTAGCCTACATTTGGTTCTAACTTTCCTACTTTGTGTATTTTCAATCAAAACAACTTATAAATACACTAAACTAACTACATATATGATGTTTGAGGTGGTTATAACTTAAACTAGCATCAAAGTACTCGTATTCATTCAATTTCAAGAAAAAAGGCCTAAAATGGCCTATATTAGCCTACATTTGGTTCTAACTTTCCTACTTTGTGTATTTTCAATCAAAACAACTTATAAATACACTAAACTAACTACATATATGATGTTTGAGGTGGTTATAACTTAAACTATCATCAAAGTACTCGTATTCATTCAATTTCAAGTAAAAAGGCCTAAAATGGCCTATATTAGCCTACATTTGGTTCTAACTTAAACTACCATCAAACTTTTCAATCATATTTGCCTATAAATATATGTTTAGAAGTATGTACCGAGATTTGCTTTGATTTCTTGTTTGCTGGAATTTCTCCTTTTCCAGGAACAGTCTTGAAATGAGTCTTCAAGAACAACTCGGGAGCAAAGAGGAGTACTCTTCCTCTACTCTTTGCCTGTAGACATTGTTGAATTAACAAAGGCTTTATGGAACATATTCATGTAAATTACACTAAGTAGTAGATATGAAACATATTTACCATCTTCCTAGCATGCTGTGCCGCCGAAATAGAACCCTGAAAGTGTGACGGCTCAATTGGATTAGACAGGGAGCCACCTCTTCGGTTCTTCTTCGCCTGTTCGCATTTTTTCCCGAAATGTTGGGTCTTCACTTCTCTTCTTCATGTCTTCGTATATCGTCTCCCCCAACCATTTTGGCCTTTCTTTGGCTTTCTTAACCACCCAGTATCGCAAGTCTCGCAGACGAGATGAAGCTTTTTTCTTGTAATCCTTCCTCACTAGGCCTTCTAACTCAGGAGGCCATTCGTAAATACCCTTTAGTCAAACATTAAACAAAGATATTAATAAAGTAATATAATCAATTTCATTTTTCATAATTCGATTCATACATACCGTGAAAATGTTCCACCAATGCGTCTTTGTTGCATCATCGACCTCACCGTAATTGAACCATGGTTGTCGAAAATGGCCCCCGGAAAATGTCGTGATGGACCCACTAACCTTGTTATCATCAAACCCGAATTGAAAACCAAACAAACACGTGAATTGTGAATATCATTGCATACAAATATCATGAAATGAAGGCTTACGAACTTACCACAATCCAAAGAGGGCTTAAAACCTTTCTTGGTGCACGGTTCGAACCTTCACCTTCCTCCGTATGAGTCATCGGAGTCTCCGGCACGTGGTCACCAATGTCACGTGCCCGTGAATCATCTCCCCGTGTCTCTCGACATAGGGTTCGCTTCCTTGTACATCTCGGTGACCGAAAAAGCTCCCCTGAGTCAAAGTCCCACGACCTTGGCTTCCACCTAAGCCAAATGATCTATCCAAATGCTTCCAAGCTTCACCGTCGCTAGGGTGAGCCATTTTGTCTTCGACTCTTGGATTTTTGGCATGCCATGTCATTTCTTCAAAGAACGTTCTTTGTTGCATACAACCTCGCAATCTCGGTGTGATTGGGAAATAAATCAAAACTTTCATTGGAACTAAAGACCCCTTAGAAGTCCTCTTGTAGACTGCCGCTATCGCACACTCTACATCCGTCCAAGTGTGCATCCGGTTCTCCAAAACAAAGATACAACCTTTGGGGCAAGCATGAATCTTCTCGTGGGGAAGCTCTAATCCCTCCAAGATCTTCTTCGTATCGTAAAATGTGTTACTCATGTTGTTGTTGCTAGGTATTGCTTCTTTCATTAATGAAGCAAAAGCATCAACACACCTATGTGGCAAATTGTACTCACACTTCAAAGATACGATTCTAGATGCCATTTCCAACACGTACATGGAGCTCCCGTCGTACAACGGTTCCTCGTAAGCCTTTAATAGGTCAAGAAACACCTTTGCTTGAGGATTAGGCTCCTCCTCCATTCCACTAGGCTCTTCAACAGTGGACGGTTCCGGGTTATTCCTAAGAGCATCGAAAACCATTTCACTGGCACGGATTAGATAGCTCTTCGCGGGCTGAGGTAACTCTTCACCATGAGAATACCAACCGTAGTAATCGTGTATAAAGCCCTTGCTATACAAATGCACTTTAACCGTGTCCAAGGTCATGCATACGTCCTGTTCTTGCATTTCGGACACCGGACATCTAACTTCATCCTTACCTGGGGTTTCGGGATCGACTTTGCAAAAATCAATGAATTCATCAACCCCCCTCAAGAACTCGGGCCTCAAGTTACGCACATTGTCATATCTATCATACATCCACCAACGCTCCTTCCGTTTCATGGTGACCAATTCTACAATTCTAAACCATTTCAATGACAATACTCATTAACAACCAACATACGTACAATTAAAACATATTTGTGAAATACATATAGGGCCTAAAATGATGTCCAAAGGTCCTTATCACTCCAACCTAACCCATTCTTCGACGTCTAACCCCACTAGTGAATGTATGCCAACTATTCGCTTCTACGTAAATTCCGGCAAAGATTTCCCATGAGTTCTCCAAGTACACAATGTCGCCTTCGTAAAAGCTTACATATGTACCCGAGAGAACAACATAGAGAAACAACATCACCGGAAATTACATAGAATAGAACAAAAGGCATACATTCACCACCTAAGTGAGGTCAAACGTCGAAGAACAAATCCAATCGGGGACTATTCAAGATATACTCCTAATGAGTATACCTTGAACGGGTATCTAGGCACATGATGATGCAAATATATTTATTTAAACACTTAAATTAAATTTATAACATCATCCAAACTATTTCCACGAAAACAAATATGTCAAAAACAATATAAACAATTTAAATAGTGTAAACTAAATAAAGGAATGTGCAATAAATAAATTATTGTGATAATTATATAGTTTTTCACTTTTATAACCTTTAATAAACGAACCACTATAAAAACTATTGTGATAATTATATAGTAACTTAAACTTATACAATTAAAGTAACTTAAACTTCAAAGTAATATAAACTAATAAATTATATAGTTTTTAACATTCTCTAAACAAAACTTTTTTTTATACATTACATTTCATGATATAAATAGAAAATGAAGACAAAATATGGTCAAAATTGCCACTAACCTTACAATTAAGCCAAAGAGAAACACCAAAATGCTACGTAATCCTACATCATGTAGAAAATCAATTATTAAACGGTAATCTTTAAGCATTTAGCGTAATTTATACATAAAATTAAGTAATTAAACATATAAACTAAATTTACTATTAAAATTAAAGAATTTAAAAATTAAAGAGTACCTAGAGGCGGCAGGGCTCCGACACAGGCGGACGGCAGTCGGGGCGCGGTGTTTGGCCACCTACATTGACAATATCAATATCAACCTCAGATGTTGAGATAAAGTGTCCCGAGCATAAACTAACAAGTAACAATATCAATCAGAAATTCAACAAAAAGAGAGGAAAATCAGCAATTATTCACACTTAGATAATTTCTAATTCAAGCCAAATTAAACATACATTACAACAAAGTGAATCCTCTTCAAACCCTTAAACCCTCCAATTTGCCTCTTAAACCCCGAAACCCTCCAATTTGATTCTTCAATGTTCCAAACAAAAAATGTGCGTAATGATAACTATGATTGCTTTGAACTAATAAATTTACACCAATAACTATGTATATATATTATGTAATATAAGTAAGTAATTTAAATATGAATTGAAAATATTGTATTAATTGCAAAATTAACTTACCAAAAAAAATATAGAGGAGGAGGCATAAAGAAAGTCGGTGCGTGGGCGGCGCCGGCGACGTGGCACGGTGAAAAACGAGAGAAAGGAGGGAGTTGTGGATCGCTTCACCTCGCAATGCGGCTTTAATTCGACAGGGAAAACCCACTTTTTAGGGTTTGGTTTCATGAGTAACAAAAATTAAAAAAAAAAAAAATAACGTAAAAATGAAGTGCTTGCGCTTACGGCAAGAAAGAGGAGGAGAGAAAATGAGGTCGCCGTTCGCCGGGTTAGAGGCTCGGCCGTCAATGGCTTCTTGCCTTCTTCAATTCGCCGACGGCAAAGAGAACCAACTTCTCTCTTTAAGTTGCGTTGAAACAAAACCCGACCGAAAGGGGCCACTTTATGTTAACCCCCTTTTCCTTCCATCACCGACCGTTTGCACCGTCGCCTAAGGTAAACAAAATTTCGTAGTCACATTAATCGCTTTAACGACGGCTTGGAACGATCGTTGTTTTTCAACGATCGCTAAACCGTCGTTGTATCCTTTACAAGGATCGGTGTTCACCGACGGCTTAAAGCGGTCCGCCGTTTTAGGATTAACGACCGTTTTTATGACCGTCGTTGTGAAGCAGTCGTTGTTTTAGCATTTTCTTGTAGTGAATGACTTTTATACACAAAAACTAACACTGAAAACTAGTTTGTCTCCATGGCATCTTTGTCCTCTACAGCAGGGGCAGATTCAGCAGTTGTCGCCGTCTCAAGGCGGCAGCAGCCGACGCCCGTCGGATGCGGTGTCGCCGAGAGTTCCAAAACCGCAAGGAATGTGACAACTAAATCTAGTAACGTTAACATAATTGAAACTACTCCGTGTCATTTATAGTAGGGGAGATTAGTTATAAAATTGAGGACCATCATAAATTGATTCAAAAAATGCATACTCGTTGGGCCTTAGAAATCTCATATTGCGAGAGAAGGAAATAAGTATCGCTTAGCAAGAATCATGGGATTGGCATTAATATTAAGTATAACTCGCCGGAGGAAAATCGGGAGGAAGTTAGAGATAACAAAGCCACTACCTATCTTCAAGGGGGTTGGGCAACAAGATCTTAGGAGGAGCATTAGGTCAAATATAAATAGCTAATTGATGTACTCTAAATTTCATTCATTCAACTGCTCTCTCATAGCTCATACTGTATCTCTCTCTAGCCTCTACTCATTCTCAATACTCCATAGCTAGTATTCCTTCTCTCTCTATTAACTCTTTACAAAGTTACTATGATAAATATTGTACTCAAGTGCCAACATTGACGGCGCATCTTCATAGTGGATTGGTGATCAAGCAGTATCACCCGCAGCTTTTTCCCATTATTTGGGTTTTCCGCGTCAATAATTTTTGCGTTCTTAATCTTTTATTTATATTCTTAGTATTCGTTATTTATTTCACATTTAATTTTGTATATTGTTCTTTGTTGTTGGCTCCCCAATACCTTTGCGTACTTTTAGACAAAATCGGCATAAACACATACCAGGGTAAGACTGAGCATGGCAAATAACATGAGGCAAGTCAAAATTGATGCCTCGTATGAAAGAATACACTGAGGTTATAGCATGGAGAGTATGTCCAAGACCACCACCTATATCAACAAGTTGGTTGATGCCCTTAAAACCCTTGTATTTTTGGAGGATCTTCTTGGTGATAATTGTTGTGCAATTAAACATTGCTGCATTAAAAATTTCATTGAATCTTGGGTCTAATCCGGGGTAATCATATGCATGTACTCCATAGACCTTATTGAAGGGTATCCCTCCCTCTAATATAGCTTCATTGAACTTGCCCCTGCACCAAGTGCATAAGCTAGGTAAAACATAGTATCCTGCTTTTTTTTTTTTTCCTTTTGGGAAAGCATTGTCCCTATTAGGAATATTACGGATAATAAAGATATGATAATATCTTTAGAATACATTAGTATGTTAGGATATATTATAAACTTAGGAAATATTAGTATGTTAGACAAACCTCCAATAAAGTATCCTAGAGGTGATCATGGGCCGGGCCGCGTTCGGGCCGGGCATTAAAAAATTACCCAATGGTCGGGCTGGGCCAAAATTTTGGGCCCAAAGCCCGTTCCTTCGGGCAAAAAAGAGAGCAGGCTTTTCGGGCCAAAAATTAGACTAAAAAGTCATTTTTTGCTTGCTCAAAGCCCGTCCCAAAGCAAATAAAAATCGGGTCGGCCCAACCCCGGGGCCAAAAAAATCTGCCCAAACCCGCCCAAAATCCGGGGCGGGCCGGGCTGATTTGATCAACTCTAAATCTTAACATATTAATGTATTCTAAAGATATTATCATATTTTTATTATTCGTAATGGTCCCAAATTCATTTTCCGAATATCAACTATTTTTTTTGGTAAATAAAGTATCGTATATATATCCAGAATAACAACTATTAAATGACCTTCTTTTAGGGAACTAACCAGCAAGCACGGACGATAGGGTCTTCAACCAAGGACAAGAAGGGGCCAAGGCTAATCCCATTTTCATCTGCAACAAAGAACTTTGATATAGGACTCAACCCATACCGCTTTTCGACACCGCCACCAACAGCGTGGATGTGCTCGATGGAGCAGCTGACAACGGAGTGACAAGCCAATAGGCGGAGTACCCGGTCCAGCATTGACGGGGCGTTGGGGTTGTGAGAGGCCGGGAGCTCAGCAGCAATCTCCTTCGGCGAAAGCAGGCGATCAGGGCCTGCCTCCGCCATAATGTTGAAGATGTTGAGCTCTACAGCAGCCTTTAACGCCATGGGTAGTGTTCCTGACTGCATAATCTGTGCTGCTGCTAGAAAATGTGCATCATCATCATCATCATCATCATCATCATCAACTTCAAGTTTAGGGTTACCAAAAATGGTAGTTGTAGTAATATTATTGACTTTGATCTCAGAAGAAGATGAGTCAGCCATTGTTGTAAATGAAAAGATTAGGGAACTGATCAAGGAGTTTAATAGCAGATTAGCAGGGGTTTGGTGTGTTATTAGTGGAGTGGGAAAGTATTTTTAAGCTAGGCCATATTTGGTCTTTTGTGTACGGAGTAGATTAAATATATCAAGAATATCCCCATGTGCAGCTCGCGGTGCAAACCCCCCATGTGTAGCTCGCCGTGCACACCTTGGTGCTTATTGATTAGTTAGAGGTAGACCTGTTCAATGGGTCGGGTCCCCAAAAAAAGCCCTTGACCCGACCCTATATTATAGGGTCATGACCCGACCCAATCAAAATAGGGTCGGGTCGTACAGGGTCTGACCCTAATAATACATTAGCGGGTCGGGTCGGGTCAAAAAGGGTCAAATCTTCTCACCAGTTCTGCTGTACATGGAGACACATTTAGTACTCCAGTTCTGAATTCTCTCACCTACCAGTTCTAGGCTTCTAGCAGAGCCAAAGGAGAAGAGCAAAAGAGGCGAATATTATGCAGTAACATGAAGAAAGATTCCAGTTTTTTTGGGTTTTCTTCAGAAAACCCAGATCGTGGGAGCTAAAGAAAAGACTCAAATTCCACTGAACTTGTGAAATGCAAGAGCACCAGTGTAATAATTAACAATAAATTACTGGTACAAATACAATAAATTGGAAATTCCATTTTGGAAAAATAATAAAAGAAGAAAATTGAAGTTAGCTAACAATTCACCTACCAGTTCTGAATTTTGGCTTTCATGGAGTTGAAAGAGGAGAGAGAAAATGGAGATGGAGTTGGAGGGCGGGAGAACGAAGCCACTCGCATACAAAATCAAGGCGATGTCTCGTGAAACTTCTGCTCATAAAATTATTTTTTCTTCTTGTTTTGGTTTGAATGAAGTGGGAATTTGGTTTTCGAATCTTTTTTTTTTTTGGTGTACTAAAGCTAGTATAAACTATAAATGAAGCACCTTACTCATAAACTCTAAGTTGTACACTTATACTTGATACGCATACAATTAAAATAGGGTTAGGGTCGGGCCGTTTAGTCCTTCGACCCGACCCGTTAACAACAACTTCGGACCCGACCCGACCCTTATACAAAGTGTGGCCCGACCCGGCCCGTTGAACGCGTCTAGTTAGAGGTAATGCGGAGCGACGTCATTTCGGATTCTCGACCCTCAAACCCGACTTCCGGTAGAGTCAACTCCTGATTTCAGTCACATTTAAAGATTGGACTTGGTATGGGTCGCGCCAAGTTTGATTCAAGGTCAAGTCATTCATTCATTTGGATTCGGTGCAAGCCAATTTTGAGTTTGAGTCGTATTGATATGAGTACAAGATGTCAAGATGTGTATGTCATTATAATTTCAAGTTGATTTTGGATCACTTCTAGAGGTTGGGCTTAATTTAAGTTGCGTCAAGTTTGGTTCCAAGACATCTATTCTTTTGGGTTTGGTGCAAGTCAAGTTGGGATTGATTCTTACCGATTCCCAGATTCGGATGTGTCTATGACTAGATAATTTCATAGTTAAATTTTCGTTCCATAATCTTTGGGTCAAATCAAGATCGGTTTGGTTGGTTAAGGGCCACTAGTCTCACCACTTCTTAATATTAATTATCCATAACATCGAACAAGTAACATATATTAAAACAAACTAATAACTAATGTTTATGCCGATTTTGTACCAAGTACGCAAAAGGTATTGGGAGCCAACAACAAGAACAATATACAAAATTAAATGTGAAATAAATAACGAATAATGAGAATATAAATAAAAAATTAAGAACGCAAACAATTGTTGACGCGGAAAACCCAAGTGATGGGAAAAACCGCGGGCGATACTCTCGATCACCAATCCACTATGAAGATGTCGCCGTCAATATGAGCGTTTGAATACGGTTTACACACAAGTAGCTTTGTAAAGAATTAATGGAGATAGAGAGAGTGTTTGCTATGGAGTACCGAGGGTTTGTAGTAACTAGAGAGAGAGAGAGTTAGATAAAATAAGTTAGGTTACATCATCTATCTATAAATACCCTAAAAATACTCTTGTAACCGTTGCCACCTTCCTTGAAAATAGGAGATCTTCCCCTTTTTCCTCCAACAGTTGTAACCGCTTATTAATGCCAATTCCATGATTCTTGCTAACTAATACTTCCCACCTTCTCTCGCCAATATGAGATTTTCAAGGCCCAACAATTGCCCCTAATTGATGTCATTTTTCAACTGCCTTGAGAAATGGCAGCAATTACTTTGCGCAAGAACCATCATTACTTGCATTGCCCAACTGCACACGCCTTCCCATGGCTGACGAGCGAGCATTTAGGGACAACTTCAACTTGATGTCAGCTGAAGCCGACGAACATCCTCAAGACCACGGCGAACCAACTGACAACACCTCTCCTTCAATGGCTTCAGGTACGTTGTTTGTTCAATTCCGACGCCGTCACTCTGCCGCAGTGACGTCGCTGAAGGAGAAATTAAACGTCAAGAATGCTGAGATGACGTCGTTGAAGGAAGCAATGGACGCGTGAACCGCCGAGATGGAAACCAAGCCGACGGCAGTTACAAGAAGAACTCACCGACACCGCCGCCTCTACACTTGGAAAACCAAGGCGAGGCTAATGAAGCAATACATGGAAGGTCGACGGCGTCCATAAGTTCCTTCGTCGCTCTTGGAACTCTTGACGACCCGCTTCCCGACGGCGTCGCCGCCGCCGCCGAGACCGGCGACAACCGCCGAATTTGCCCCCGTTGTAGTGACAAAGATGCTATTGAGACAAACTAGTTTTCGTGTTAGTTTTTGTGTATAAAAGTCGTTGTATATCTTTGATGTGTGTTATGCAAATAATATATGTTTGTAAGTATGTATGTACGTATGTATATAACTTTTCCATCGTGACTAAAGGTTTAGTTTTGAAACTAAACGTTGTCATCCACGATATGTCGTCAAGTGTAGGGCCCTTATGTTTGTATGAATGTGTGTACGTATGTGTGTAGGTATCTTTGATGTTTGAAACCACTTGCAGTATTAATTGCTACGAAGGGCTCAATTGCCTCTTTTAATTAATTGCGTGTGGTGTTTTGTATGTTGTTGTGATGACTTCTTAAGGTGTGTGTCCCTTTGTGTATAGAAGTGCATTTTGTGTTCACCTGAACGCCGTCAAACCTTGATGCCCCATCTTAAAACTGTCGCCGTCATAATAAAGGTCGACGTCAACTATGATGTCGCCGTCGACGCTGATGTTGACGTCGGTGAATGTGAAACAGTGTGGTGTTCGGTTGTCTCAAGGTGCAGCTATCGACGAATCCTCGTCCCCTATGCATGTCTTCATATAACAAAGGTGAGATGGTCGTTGGCGAGACCAACGGTCCTCCGACGCTCAAGTCAAGCATAATATAAAAAGAAATAATGCTTAAAATATGAAGGAAATCGAATATATTGATAACAAAATGAAATGGAATAACTCAATTTAACTTGTTGGTTACTTACCTGTAGTGGCGTCCCTTTTGTTGTCAACATAATACGATTAAAAGTGATAGAGTTTTAGATGGACGACGTTCCAACTTCAGGGAACGTGCTTACCCTCTTGAGATATGAAATAATTGACGACGTCCAACTGACCGTCGCCGTCGCAGAGATTTTGTTGACGTCGGCATCACTTTTTGGACGACGTCCAACTAGGATCGTTTTTCCAGTCGTTGGCTTGATGAGTCTGACGGACGCTATGAACTTGTTGTGGACGATCATAAGGCTTTGGACGCCACAAACTTTCTTTGTTTAGCGTTGATTTCCCGTCGTCGACGTCATAGAATTCCTTTCGATCGCATGTCTTCCTCCAACCTGGATGTGGGCCAAGGCTTTGGCTTCGAGCATCCTCGAACGTTGGACAGGGATACTTGGTAAGTTCTTTGTACAAATATGAGTCTTCATCCAGTCCCCGTCGGAAAGCTTCAATCGCCGTCTTAACGTCGCAATTTGGAATCGACACCTTTTCCCTGTTAAAACTGTGAACAAATTCTTTCAAGGATTCATCAGATTTCTGCACGATTCTATGCAAGTCACTAGCCTGTTTTTCCATCTTACAACTGCTAGCAAACTGTAAATTAAAAATATTAATCAATTGAGCAAAGGAAGAGATAAGTGTCGTTGCCAAGGTGGATGAACCACCGCAGGGCCGGGTCCAGTCAACGTCGATCCGAATCCTTTGCACATACATGCCTCGCGCATGCTACGAGGAATTGAGATGGTGATCATCCGTTGCTTGTATTGAGCGACGTGGTCATTTGGATCTGTAGTGCCATCGTATGTCTTCATGGTTGGGACGGAGAACCGCTTTGGAACCTCGACCATGGTAATAAAATCAACAAAAGGTGAGTCCGCATAACTGTTCGGTGTCGCTTTCTCCATAGGGCGTGGGACGCCGGGATCCTGGCGATCATGTCTTCGAACCGCTGAAGACGCTGTTGGATGGGATCGTCGCCGACGAACGCGGCTTCCCCTTGGCCCGGTCTCCAATGATGCTCGGCGTCAGCCCGACGCTCGGCGCCAAGCATCTCCATCTCGAATCATCGCCGTGGCGGGAATGTTGTGGCCCACAAGAGTTTCGAATAGGCCTCCGTCCGTGCCAGCATTTTGGAGACATCGCCTATGTTGCGGCGCTTAGAGCCTTTGGACTTTGGGAGCGCATTTTAGGCTTTGATTCTCCATGCATGATGCGACATAGCTATTCTGGCAATTCCGCCATGGCAGCCTTGACGCGGTTGAGTTCGTCTATGACTTCTTGAGTGGTTACCTAATCTCCTGCCATTGCAAACACAAAAAAAGAGAAGGCACAAACGAAATAGTAGACAAAAAGAAAGTGACGAACGATGTATAGAGTGATCTTGTTGAAGGCCCCACGGTGGGCGCCCAATTATTTATGCCGATTTTGTACCAAGTACGCAAAAGGTATTGGGGAGCCAACAACAAGAACAATATACAAAATTAAATGTGGAATAAATAACGAATAATGAGAATATAAATAAAAAATTAAGAACGCAAACAATTGTTGACGCGGAAAACCCAAGTGATGGGAAAACTCGCGGTGATACTCTTGATCACCAATCCACTATGAAGATGTCGCCGTCAATATGAGCGTTTGAATACGGCTTACACAAAGAGCTTTGTAAAGAATTAATGGAGATAGAGAGAGTGTTTGCTATGGAGTACTGAGGGTTTGTAGTAACTAGATAGAGAGAGAGTTAGATAGAATAAGTTAGGTTACATCATCTATCTATAAATACCCTAAAAATACTCTTGTAACCGTTGCCACCTTCCTTGAAAATAGGATATCTTCCCCTTTTTCCTCCAACAAAGCTTGTAACCGCTTATTAATGCCAATTCCATGATTCTTGCTAACTAATACTTCCTACCTTATCTCGCCAATATGAGATTTTCAAGGCCCAACAACTACCCCAAGCAACAACAAGCTAATAGTAGAAGTAAAACACTTTATTTAGACAAATAAAAACCACTAGTAACTTAGTAAGAAACAAATATAGCTTCCATATATGAAGAGTGTAGAAAAAAATATAACTTCGTTTAAACATCATTTAATTTAAAGTCTAGTATTATTAGTAGATCGAATCTAGTATTTTGCAATCTCCTATTGAAGATTGGCAATTCATTTTATTGAGACAGTGAAAGGATTAATCACAAAGTCATAAAAAGCACCTCAACTTTGTTGTCAAAAAAAAAAAAAAAAAAAGCACCTCAACCGCCGCATGCCTAACATATACTAGTATAGTAATGTAGCCAACTATAACTTTATAAGTGAGAGATTGAGGGATAGCTCAGTTGGATAGAGCTCCCCTTCCGATTTCAGGAGATCCTGCCATCCTGTGATCGATTCTCATTCCCGCCCTTGTGGCTCTCTAAACACCAAAAAAAAAACTTTATAAGTGAAGGTAAAATATATTCGTAGGATTTCAAGGCCGGGGCCTTGTTGACGGACTTAATGATTCCGGGTTTTAGACAGATCAGGCTGCGCTTGCGAAGAACCGGTTTCGCCTCCGCCTTGATGAGGTGGTGGTGGTTGTTTTTGTTGTTGTTGCTGCTGAGCCATGTCAATGTTGTGGGAACTTGAGAAGAAATCAACTGGCTCAGATTCAGCAATCTTGCCTCCTTCAACAGGCTTTGTATCTGCTATAATTATTTCGCTTTCCTTCAGGCTTGCGGGTGTATGTGTATCTTCCGTGCTCTTTGCCATTAGTTAATCTTCCTAGCTTGCTCACTTGTTACTTGCTAGTATATGATATCTCTATTGAGGTCTATCCCGTGTATGTAGGCTAAAACACTTTTTATACTAGAACTAGTTATTAAGCCCGCGCGATACCCCGGGTTATTAATATTTTCATGTCAAAAGAAAGCATCTAATGCTGCATAGTTCCTTGGTTAGAACTTTAATATATTAACTTGAGGTCATGTGCTCGAATCTTGTATGAAACATGTTTCTAATTTTCTAATGTATGTTGATGACATGGAACGAAACAACTAAAGGGACAGTGCCACGTGGCGTGTAGACTTGCTTTAGAACGCCTTTTAATATATTTGTATAGATTGGTCTGAATTATGAAAACAACTTTCCTAAATACCTATTATGAAAATAACTTGCTATACGAGGTCTTTATATGGTTATTAAAAATACTTCACTAGTAGAAAAAAGTTGATTTGCGTCTCCCGAATCAAGCGCCTCACAATAGGTAAAACGACGCAGAAGCATCATTTGCGTCGGACATTCATGGCGTCCGACGCAAATCATGATTTATATGCGTCGGATGTGTCCCGCATTCGACGCAAAAAATTCATATGCGTCGGACCCCGATCAATGTTCGACGCAAATCATGAAAGATAATTTTTGCGTATCCAACGTTTTGCGTCGGATCTGGAAGCCCATCCGACGCAAATGGGTTTTAGGGCCTTAATTTTGTATACGATATGCGTCGGACCTTAGTGTCCATGCGACGCAGATAGCATGAGGGTACAATGTGCGTCGGACCTTATGGCCCATGCGACGCACATAGCCTCTCATTTTCTTAAAGCCCACTTCCTTTTAAACCCTACAAGGCTACAACGCACGCACGATATCATTTTCATCGTCCCAACCCGTCATTAAGCGCCCCCCTCTCTTTCCCTCTCTTTCTCATACGTACTCGCTTACCACAATTCATCAACACACTTCATCAATGCATCAACAAAAAAAGGTCGAATTTCCCCAAATTGAAGTTCGAATTTCCATAAATTTTGAAGAAGAACAATTGAAGAAGAACGAGAAGAACAATTGAAGAAGAACGAGAAGAACGAACAAAATGGCAGAACCATTTGGTGATTTAGATCTGATTTTGTTTTTTTAGGTTCAATTTTTTAATTTCGTTTTGTATCCAGTCCCTTGATGTTTTCGTTTTTTGTATGTAAGATCTGATTTTTAAATTTTTTTATTTTATTTTTTAATTTTTTTAATTTTGTACAGATTATGGTTCAATCCCTTGGTGTTTTTTATTCAGATTTGATGAAAGATAAGACCTCATCTTTGAGACGAACTTTCTCAATGTCCTGAATATCAGGATGAGTGAGGAGGAAGATCTTATTGGCGAGAATTAGGTGTTCAATCTGTGAACCTTCTGGGGCTTCCATGGCTTCTACTTTTGCACTTTCACTTTCTCTCTCCCGCGTAAAAGGGGCTTGTGTTGTGTTCTTTGCTTGAGGAAGGAGAAACCGCCGGGTACATTTTATGATTTGTGGACTTGTAGTAGACTAGTAGTGTTTTTTATGATTTGATTTAGAAAATCATAAAAAGTTTCGTATAATATGAATTTTAATGATGGGTACATTTTTTAATTTCATTCTGTTTTGTATTTCATTCATGCTGGGTTCAATCCCTTGGTGTTTTTTTTTTTAAGTTTGTACAGATCGATTCATTCATATGAATCTCTATTATATGAAGAAGCCAGTGAACATAAGCTAGTGAGTTTAGACGGTTCAGTATGGTGAATTGATTTTCTTTTTTTATTTAATGAAAAATGAACAATTTGCGTCGGATGTAACGCTCAATCCGACGTAAATCCTACTTTTTTTTAATAAAAAATGAATCATACGCGTCGCACATGCCTCTTAATGCGACGCAAATTCTACTTTTTTTAATAAAAAATAATCATATGCGTCGCACATGCCTCTTAATGCGACGCAAATGACTGACGTAGATGTGGTTTTTTGGTGTCGGCTAGGCGTCTTGTGCGTCGGACTTTGCGTTGCATCCGACGCAAATAGCTTAAAATCTGCGTCGTGTCCTTGTCCGACGCAGATCATGTCTCTCATATTTGCGTCGAGACCTGTGCCGTCGGACCAATGTCCAACGCAAATGGTGGTCCCATCCGACACAAATCAATGATTCTGTACTAGTGCCTTTTTTTTCTATCCCTTCTCTCCCTTTCTATCCTAAACCCTAGCCTTCATTAGTGATTTTCAGAGGGGCTTCCATCGATTTTATCGGTGGATAGCCCCACCATAATTTTAATTTTCATTGTTGTTTAGCTTTGTTTATGTTCGACCCTCGTTTGAATAATACTTCCTCCTTTAAAGAGAGGAATGTTTCTCCCTTGAAAGAAAGGGTTTATTCTCTTCTCCTTGGGAGAGACTTTAGTTTACTCCTTTGTGTTCTAGATGAATTATCATAATTTTGGATCATTGATGAAGAATTATGCGGTGTCGAAGCAGATTTCATAACTACAATTACAATCAATGGTATCAGATTTAATTCTATTTCAAAACTACAACATATCGAAAGACCCCCTCGTTGAAGGTTGTATCAAACAAATGACGTGGAAGAGGGTATGCGGAATTGTTGAGATCTACTTCAACGAGGTTTACAATGCCACAAAAGTAGAAGCCAATCTTATACCTAAATTTTCTATAGATTGTAAAACTGTTGTATTATCACGTGATGTAATTATTATACGGGAAATCTTCTAATATGTATGAATGCATGTTAAATGTAAAAGTACACGCCTTTTCTTTTTGAAGGGGTTACAAGTACATGCCTTACACTACGTCACTACCGCATATCACTCATGTGTAAATTGTAATGCACACATATGCCTTGGTGAGTTGGTGTTCATTTATCTCAAGTACACACGAAAATATGATTACATTGTGACCATGTTAGGCTATTAGCTACGCTAGCATAAGAAGGACATATTACAAGAATAGTCCATCATAATTTATTAAAATAGGGCTTTTTAAAATACTCTCAACAACAGAAGTTGTATGTCTAAAATAATAGCAAGTGACTAATAACTTGTCAAATAAATTGTTATTTTTTTTATTGTTATTACATTTTTTTCTTCACATATCACCATTTGTTTCATACTCCATTGTCAATTTGTCATAAATTAGTGGATCATTATGAAAATATATCACACATAATTAGGGTTTATTCTATAGTATAATCCATAAAATTACTACGGAATCACTCATAGAGTCGTAGACTAGTCATACTTATACATGTTAACTAGTTTAGTTGGTTAAAGTCATGGGAAGTGGCGTCCAAGACCTGAGATCAATCTCGTCTACATTAATTGTCTTTGTCGCTCTCTTTACACCAAAAAAAAGACTAATCATATTTAACATTATTATGAAAGACAGGCCATTGTTAGAACTCTGTTGTAAACTTGAATCATAATACAATGCGTCACGGCCTCACAATGTGGTGTTGGCCTGTTGCATGTTTTTCAAGATTTTACTCCTAGCATCCAACTTGAATACTATATCCATCTTGGAATCATGGGCGTGAAAATTTATGGGTCAAGCCCAATGAGGTCCTGCCTACCAATGACCCATTTCAGGTGTGCGGAAATTATTTTAAGCGTCGGCCACGACCATTAGACATTAGCATCATGGAAGTGATTTTGTGGGGTCTTGTCCTATCTATCACCATTCACCAGTACTCCAGTACAAGGTCTCAAAGACCACAAATAATAAAAAAAATTATATGGAACATTACCTGCTTTTCTTTCTTTTGGAATTCGAAAGATTACAAAAACAAGTTATACTATACAACTAGCGTTTAGGGCTGGGCTATCCCCCGGCCCCCGGGTAATTATAATTTTTATTTATTAATATTTTACTTTAAAATTATAACATCAAATATCACTTGATTTACAGGTTAAAACTTTAATATATTGACTTGAAGTTTATGACACGATTCCTTATCTAGAGAAACTTTTTAATATATTAAGATAGATATTACATTTCATATATCAATTTTAAAAGATTAGATGTAAAATTCAAATTTTTGAGGATTATCGCACGTCAAAAATAGTCTCCGTCTCAATGTTCATTGAATCAGATTATACGTCTCTCAAACAAAATATACCCCTTTTGTTCTGATTTGTTTGTCTTATTGGGTTGAATTTTCTATTTGAAATTTTGTTTGGAACGAGTAGATGAGAGAAAAAAGAACGGTGGAATTAAATTATTATATGTATTGGGTGTAAAAGTAAAGATGTGGTTCCTTTAAGGTTATGACCATTTTATAAACGAGGACGAACTTAAAGAGACAACTAAAAAGAAAATTGAGGCAAACATCTATATGGGCCCCGTTTCTTTTGACTTATTTTCGTTTAGTTCAGTTCGATGTTTTAATTCTTATTTTTGTTTTTAATATTACTACTATAATTATTTTCGTATTATTATTATTATTATTATTATTATTATTATTATTATTATTATTATTATTATTATTATTATTATTATTATTATTATTATTATTATTATTATCATCATTAGCTTCGGCTCAATTCGGTTCGGTTTAAGTAGTAAAAAAAACGGGGATTATATATATCTAAACCCAAGGCAAAAATACGCTACGTCGCCACACGTACTCCCTCCCTCTTCCACACAATCATACGACATATTAAACAATAAAAATGTGTGGTGGCGCTCGAACCCACGACTCCTCATTTGAGATACGTAAGACAACTACTCGCAATCTCATGTTCAAGATAATATATCTATTTTTAAAACAATTAAATAATACTCATTAAGTTAATGCTAATAATAGCATGTCCTACCTTTCAGTATTCTTTTATTAAAAAAAAATTTCCTCCCCTCAAAAAAAAAAAAAAAAAAAATTTCAAATTTTTATAACTTACGTAATTCACACTATTACACCATTTCATTGCATCAGTCAAGTGGCTAAGATTCAAGCACCATTTAATTAGCACAACTCAATGCCTATAACTCTTCTTTACCATTTCTGTCAAGTGTTTGATTTAAAACTTCAAATTCACATTCGTAAAATGATAAGGGCTTGGGACCGGACTACCAACTAGTTAAAGTGTAATACTAAAAAAAAGCCAATAAATCAAAATAAAAATAAAAATGAAAAAGCAGCCAAAAAAACTAAGATGGCAAGATCTCGTAGAAAACTGCCACGTAGCATACACTTTTGCCACGTTGGGAGAATCCGATGGTGCTTTTTTTCCATCAACAAATAATCACCACAACTCCACAAGCTCCACAACACTCTCTTGTGGGACCCACTGCCTTAGTGTATCTTACTTTTATGCTTCACTTCTTTCGAGTTTCCTGAGTGAACTCACCTCCGAGTTTGTGGCTAAGATTCAAGCACTTTTCTCCCCCCTTCAATTAAACTATACCAAAAAGTGCAATGGTAGGTCTCAACTTCACCCACTAATATTTTGCCATTTGGCATCATCCTTTGCCTCCTTGCTTCTCCTCCCTAAAATATTTATTTTTATTATACTTTATTTGTTTTAACTCACTCTTATCCAAATTTGTGACTCACATTAAACATTAGTAGTTTAGAACATTAATCCAAATCTGAACATCTACCTTTTAAGCCCTGTTTTTTTTAAAATGAATAGAATCGAAATGAAACGAGCCTAAACTAAAAATGAATTGAAATAACTAAACTGTAAAGCAGAAAAGCTGAACCGAATTGTGAGAAGGAAAATAGTTGAAATGACTAATTTTAACTCAAATGAACTAATCAATCGAACTAAAATGAAACCGTATCCAAAAGAACGTAGCCTTACTAAAAAAACAAACTATAACAACAATATTTAGAAAAAAAAATATATCAACATCGATTTTTGTAGATTATAGTAGACTTTAATTTCATATTTTTCAATACGTCCATAAGATCATGTCCATGCAACAACTCATAATATTGCCCGAGTCTAAAAACTAGTTAAAACACAGTACTCGAAAGTGCACTAGTTGATCTCAACATCACTCACTAAAATCTCGCCACTTGTCACCATCCTACACTCTCTTCTCTCTCCTCCCTCAAAAACAATTAAAAAAACATATAATTAATCAAATCCACAAAAAACATTTGTGGCTCATATTCATTCTCACAAACTCATGGCTTCTCTTGCTTTCAATTTGACACCCCCCTCCCCCCAAAAAAAACAAAAAACAAAAAACAAAAGTTTGGCCTCCTTGTTCATCTTGCTCCCTCTTCCTTTCTCTCTGTGTGCTGTCTCTCTTACCAAACTCTGTGTTTTCTCTCTCCTACCTAAATTTCATATTCTCTCTCCTCTTTTCTTCTTCGTCATCTTCAATCACTCTCTTTATTACTATATAGTCTTTCTCCTAGAAGTTTCTTCCAACTGAATTCAATCAATTTTATTCATTTTTTATTGATTTTAATTTTTTTCCTCAAATCAATGGGGTAAAAGATCATCTTCATCTTCTATGGCGTCTTCAACAGGTATATTAAATCTCGATTTTTAATTTTTTTTTTAGGTTTTTTTTTTGAATCTTGAGTTTTAAAGTTTGATTTGATTTTGTTGTTGTTGTTGTTGTTGTTGTTTGGATTATGCAGGTGTGCAAAGACGCGATAATTCCGGTGAGAATTTTGTGAACTTGTGATTGTAAGGAAAATAAAATTAAGGAGATGAAAATGGGAGAAAAAGGAAGGAAGTTTTGTTTATACTGTGAATTATGTTTGATTTTGTTTTAAGAATTCGTAATTTAAATTGGTACAAAGAAAGGCGGATTATCTTTGAATATAGTTGTTGTTTATTTGGTACTTGGTTGTGTTTGTGCAGTAGTGACTTACTTATCCAGGTGTTCAGCTGTGTGTGTTTCCTATAACTACTGTGTGGAAAGATGACAGGAGGTTTGTTTGAGTATCAATTGGTTGTTGTGAGATAGGATCCGAAAGCGGCGGTATACCGCTTGTTGTTGTCCGTTGTTAAATGGACAATTATTCCTCCGGCGAAGAACCGATTGTTAAGGTGCTTTTAATCTGCCTCTTACATTATTTGTTGAACAGATTTTACTCCATTTGATCCAAAATGTAAATTAATATTGCTATTTTGGGACATATTGCGAGCTCGAATCTAAATCTAATTGCTTTTGTATTTGTAAGTGGAATTTAGTGTTGTATTGACATTATGGATTGAAGTATATTGTTTGATTGAAATTATGAACTCTCATATGATTTTTCATTGATATTGTAGGCGGATTTGTAGTCTGGTACATAAAGAAAAGGACTAAAACAACTTATATTTTGGATCAGAAGGGGTGTATGGTTTTGAGAGAGAATTTTTTTATTTTTTGCTAATTAAATTTTGTTGGGATGTCGAAGACTAGAAAACCTTACACAATCACAAAGCAACGTGAACGATGGACCGAGGAGGAACACAATAGATTTCTCGAGGCCTTGAAACTTTATGGTCGAGCTTGGCAGCGAATTGAAGGTATTACTTTGCTTTGAACTTAGTCTTACATTAGGCTGTTTTACTAAATTATTAAGTAAATGAATCATCTTTACTACTTTACAACTAATGATAAGTATTGGATGTTATAAAGCAAAGCTGAATTCTTTACCCCTAAAATAGATTATTAATTTAAGAGAGGTTGATTAGAATTTGGTATCTAATTTTGAGTTTCTTTGTTGTCTATTGTTGCCAAAGAGCATAGCAGTCCACTTGGCATTCTCTTAAATGAGAATTTTGAGTACAGTATTTGAATAGAATTGAATTGGAATTCTTCGACAATTCTGTTGTTTGGCTCACACCAAAACCATTGTTACTATTAAAATACGGTTCTCTAGATCTTAAGCCGTGGCTATGTTTTCCACTTTTCCTCATTTGGCTGATCCTTCAATGTTCTAGATATTGAGTGGTGTGGTATAGAGGAGGAGAGTGCTGCTATGAATGAAGCTACTAGGCCTTTGATTTAGTTGCATCCGTGATAAGATGTTTCAACCTTTCCAAAATAAATTTGGTTTCGAAGTAGTGTTTGCCAAACAATGGAATTGCGACCAGTTTGGCCTCATATCTATTCAGTTCTGTTCTCTGCCTCGCCAAATGGGCTCGTAGTGCTATTTTTTCTTATAGTTATCTTACTTGAAGAGGTGCTCCCTCTCTTCTTTTTCTATTTTCTGATTGGTGGTGTGCAGAACATATCGGGACAAAGACCGCTGTCCAGATAAGAAGCCATGCACAGAAGTTCTTTTCAAAGGTCCATCGGTATCTCTCGTCTCATGCTTTGATAAAGTTCTATCTGCTCTTGCCACTAGTTGCCAGTGTGTGGACAAGGACATTGTTTTTGATGTGGTTGACTAGTTAAGTCAATTACTATGTCATATCTCTATATTTTAATATTCTAGAGACTAGATAACTTGAAGCTAGTCTGTGTAGAACACATGGCAAGCTATATTTCTGTAATGATGTCACTGCCCCCTGGCCCCTGGGGGCTCCTTGGAAAGCTGTCATTTAGCATTAGAGCAGAATAAGGCCATTCTTTGTGAGAGGGTGCTTGTCACTTTTTTGTCTTCTCAAATCATTTTCCTAAGTGACTAAGAAATAGTGGGCATATCTTGAGAGTTAAGCCTATTTTGTAAAATTGACGAGGGTGAGAAGGATATGTTTATGATTATGGGGTTGCAGGTTATTTTCTTTCTTTTTTATTTCGAGAAAAGAACTTTAAGTGAGCTGTTGGGTTGTTTTTCTGGTGGTTGATTTTTTTAGAAAATATGCAACTGCAATCTGGAAGTTGTGTACTTGCAATACAAGTTAAGTTTAGATAAGTCAAGTTCGAATAAGTTCAGAATGCACCCTAAATCAAATTTATGTACATGCAATACACATTATTAATCGACATATGTCCCAAAAATCTAAAGCATACAATAACGTTGTAGACACAACTCAATAATGATGTACCTCATTGAATCTTATGTAGTTTATGTATGTGTGTTGGGAGGAGAGTGAGTGTTCGTTTGTGCAATTGATATATATTTTACAGGAGGAAAAACACTGAAGGTCTTTCTTTTTTTCTAGAAATAAACGAGAGAGCAATTAGATAATTTTTTGAAAATAATATTTTTTCAAATGGCCTTTGACTTTCTTACTCGGATACCGGATACCCATTTCCCTTAACCTTGGACGAAAGCGCCCCGATTGACATCAATTCATGAATCACGAACTGCCTTGAATGTAGCATTTATAGGCTAGGGCCTTGAACTCGATATAACAACTCCTAGGATATGAGGATACCCGAAAACCTAGACCCCGATATAGTAGTATATGATTTGTATGTTAAGTATTTCTACACTTGTTAAGCTTTCTTAATTAAACATTTAAACTATATTATTTATTTTCAATCATGAAATATTTTCGATGTATCTTAAGTTTCCTATGAAATTTGAATGTTATAGACTTATGGTTTTGTTGTTAATTGTTATAGTTTTCAACCATATCATTGCAAATATAATTAAACAATGCTCGTAAGGGTTGGGAATGGAATAAGGATCTCTTTCCCCAAACAAGAAGTGTAGACATTCATATGAAGAAGTGTGAAGAAGTAAGAGGGAGTAACATTTTATAATGTGTTAGCCTAGTGAATCTAAAGACACTTGAAGAAGGTTCCAAAGATGAGAACTTTTTAACCTTTGTTGAGATTCTTGTTTGAGCCCTAGTTTCTAACCGGTGGCTGCCCATATATCACATCTGTGATCTATCCTATTCACGGAAGCGTAAATTTACAAGAACTAAAGCTAACCATTAAAGAAAAAATTAGGTACCTTTGTCGAATTTAAACCTCTGGGCATGATATTTTTCTTTGGTATCCGACCTTCTGCATATTGAGTTGACTATATATCCTTTTTTGTTTTTGAGAAATGACTGTATTATCAAGGTTAGTTCTAAATATCTAAGGGTCAATTTACACCTATTTAGAGGATTGTGTGCTGTCGCATTAGGTTGTCATGAGATATGCCATTGTTTTTACCTCATTCCACTAGTCACATGGAGATAGACAACCGTTTTATTTACAGGAAACGGAGATAAAGGTAAAGGAAAAAAGACCCTTAACACCTAAGACAAACCCCTATATAAGTAGAAGGGGAGGGGGAATCTGTATTAGTATGATTAATGGTGTTAGTAATTGTCTTGCTAAAGGCTCTTAATATTAAGGATCACTCCTTATTTTAGGTGCCACTTAGTAATTCCCCCTTTCCTTGTAGCAACTAATGACTAATATTGCTAAACCCCATGCGGATTGTAATACAAAGAAAGTGAATTGTTACATGCTAGTGGTATATTTTTCGGCAGATTTATCAAAATTAGACAACGAATTGATTCCCGTACCAATTTGTGTTTTAGTGATTTAGAAACATCGGTTCCTACACATAGGTGTTTGTGGTGTCCAGGCCTTGATACGTATTATGTTAAGCCCATTAGAGCGCACCTTCAATGTTTGGGCTAATTCATGGTTCAATTTATTCTTGTGCGCAACAAACTCCTCCATGGACTCATGTCGTGCTCACAGACTTGTGTTTTTGATTCACTTATTGAGGTTTTTTGGAAGTACTCCATGACCTTACCTTAGGAGTGACATGGTGTCCTTAATGTTTGATTTTCTCAATATGTTTTGAACATCTTGTTAAGGTTCGACTTTCGAGGCAAAAGCATTTACTCATTTGCACTAATAACCTTGGTGGGTGGGGATCATTAAGTTAAGGTTGGATCCAAGTATTACTACCTCTTTTTGGGACCAATTTTGTGGCCATGGACATGTCATGGCCTAGTTGAAAGCATGTCCATGGTCTCCTTAGCATTTATCCATGGCTTATCCCTAGCTTTATTAAGGAAATATATCAACTTGTTAATTCACTCTTTGTAACATGGTTGTGCACGTATAATTATGCTTACTTAAGGCAATTGCATCAGGACAGGTTTTATTGGCACCTAGCCATGGCATGTCTCTAACTTTGTTAAGGAAACATATTGGCATGTCAAATGCCCTCTTTATGGCATGTCAATGCACATAATGCTCACTTAGGGCATTTCAAAAGTCCTAGTCAGGGAGGCCCATTGCTGTAGCACATAGATGACATTATTATTCTTGTGCTTTGTCTTATTGTAGACTTTTTTTGGACATGCTATCCGCGGCCTCTCCAAAAGATACATTAAAAGACAAAGGTGACGCGCATTCCATCTTATATACATAGTGTAGTTAAAAAAAAATATCTTATTCTTTATGAATATGCTAACAAACATGCACACTATGTTTTTGCGGCTTCAGTCAAGGCTCTTGTCTTTGGCACACTATTAAGCTATTGCCTTGTGTCATTGGTGACAACTTCATGAAACCATTTCCCAAACTCAATGCTTCTTTATCCTCCTTTGTTTCTTAAGTCTTAATAAATAATTATGCCCTAGGATTGTCATGCTCATGATTCCTAATTGTTAGGCATAGATTTTTTTGAAATGCTAATTGATTTTTAGGATATTAGAATTGATGGTGGTGGATCCAAGGGGAAGCCTTTTGAAATTCGCTCCTTTTTCTCTTTTTGATTGCATGGCCCTCGATCTATATATTGGTTATTTGGCTATTGTTATGTGAAAATCGTTATGCCAACCTAGAACTACCTATTAAGTAAAGGGATTTCCAAAGAGAGAGAAGGTTAATGAAAGAGAGAATGCGAGAATAGGTCAATGGGATATTTCGTTGACTGTTCCATTTCGGTAGGCTTTAAGCATGTAGTGCCCTCTATGCAAGTTCATTCTACTTAATTCTCTCTAGTTTTTTTTATCTTTGTGAAAATGAACTAGGAAAATCACTATGACACAGAGGGTACATTAAATACAAGAAATTCTTGAGATGCCTTTTTATGCCAATGCGATGTGGAGATTGGATGGTAGACTCTTTTAAAAGCGTTGTGGATTTTCTAGCTAAATGAGTTTTGAATCTTGCAATGGAGGGCATAACAACTTAGACCCCATCTGACTATGATCTGGGCGTTTATTCATATATGGGACAGAGTTGCAGATGGTTTCTGAGTGACCTATACTTTTCTGATCTGTTACATGCTAGCTCAAATGTTTATTCTAGGCTGATCTGGAGTGAACTATAGTCTACTCTAGGGTTAGGATTGGGAAAGCCAGGGAATTTGGGAAGACACCATCTAGCCCACAGAATCTTACAAGTATTCCACTGAGATATGTGATGAGGAGCCCCACTGAGGAGGTAATGGTAGAGGAGAACCACTTAATTTCCTAATTCATGCTGCCCCTCAAATTTTCTGATATTTTAGGTGCATTTTAAACAAATAATTTGTAGAAGATTATGCTCTAGGAGAGAAGATTGTCTTTAAAATAAGACATAACAAGGGTTTGACTTTCACAATTTTGAATCAATCTACCATTTAAGTTGTTGCAAGCTGTAGGATGTAGCCGATAAGATTTGTGATATCACTTTGGTTTAGTGAGTAGGCAACTAATAGAAACAGATAGTTACCCAATTTATATATGTCGTTCAGAAGTTGGATTCTTTTGTTGCAGTTAGGATTAATGGATGTTATATTCTGATGCCAGATAGAAATTTAGGAGGTTTGATCCATTTCAACATGTCAGGAAATAGGTTAAAGCTCATGCAAACTGTACTCCATGTCTTCTAGATGATATATGCTTATTCTTGAAAATGACTATGATAAGGATTTTTCTTTGTGGAGGTTGGGGGGGGGACTGTGGGGACTGGGGAGTCTTCTAAGACTTTGGTCATGCGTTTACATTTTGCTTCCTTTGGTTTTTGGCTTGGTTGGATTGGTGCTGGATATGTTGATGAAGATTCAAAATATTCTGCTTGTAGGAACTTGTAAGATTGAGGTTTTTGATTCTGATGTTCTTTTTCCATTGCCTTTTGTTTCGTGGTTTCTTTTCTGGCAGTAACAGCTTGCACGTTACTTAAA
Source organism: Beta corolliflora (assembly GCA_947648045.1). Lineage (NCBI taxonomy): Eukaryota > Viridiplantae > Streptophyta > Magnoliopsida > Caryophyllales > Amaranthaceae > Beta > Beta corolliflora. The sequence goes on from CANSZD010001008.1 coordinate 212,215, forward strand.
GCTGTTTGCATGGGTGAGGTAGCTGATAGTTGATTTATGTATTAAGCACTGGACTTTTACTAGCAACTTTTGTAGTACTGCACCACTAAGATCCCAGTGCATGATATCTGAAGAAAAAGACTGCGGATATATAGAAATACATGTGCTTTTTTTAGTTGGAGTATAATTTTTAAAACTTTGCTTGCTGTTATGCAACATTGCAACTCCTTGGTGTAGAGGTCTTTTTGAGATTGAAGGACACAGTTTTAATAAGGGGACAATTTGTGTTGTTTTTTATGGTGAATCTATGTGTCATTTCCAAAATTAGTTTCTCTGTATTTAGTAATGTAATTCCTTATATTGTCAGTTTTTGTTTCCTTAAGCTGGCCGTTTAGTTCTGCTTCCCAAAAATGGATGTTTGAAAATCTTTTGATGGATGTGTTGACCCAGATATAGAGCCCAACTGAAAAGGGAGAGAATCTTTTCCTACTCAGCAGCCCAGCGTTGGAGATTTCAGGTGTTAGTCTGAGTTTCTAGGTAGCTGAGTCCTATGCTACTGAATATGTAGTCTCTCTTCCCTGTTAAGAATTTATTATGTATGGCATCTAACTATTGGATTTTAGCAAAAACATCTTATGCATCAATCAATAGTTCTCCATCACAAACTAAGAAGGGGGCTGGTTTGGCTGAGCTCTTATAGCTTGGTCAAACCAGTCCCCTTTTTTGTTTGGATAAAATTCAAACAAAAAAAGACTACCGTCTCATTTCAGGCTCAGAGATGATACATTCATGGGATTTCTGTATGCGGATTTGTCTCAGTCTAGCTCCTTTTTTTTTTCCTAATAGTGGAGTTTTCCCTCTGTTTTTATCTAATTTCCTGTAATAAGCTCAAAATCACATTACTTCTTGATGTCCTTGGATGCTATATGTAAGGAATGGACTGAAAATGGGAATTAGTTACCAGTCTTTATTTGGAGAACTGAAGATTTAAAATTCTAGGAGAAATTTGTTTATCTAGCTAAGCAGGAAACTGGAAAAGTGCTGATGAGCAGACATGGTACATGAGTTAAATTTGTCTCCGAGGCTTACAGAGAAAAAGAGAAGGCTAAGAAAATGCCTGATATTGGCTTAATAATACTCAGAAGTACCTGTGAATGGATGAAAAGCTTGTATCATCTCTTGAAGTTGGAGGAATAATACTATGCAATGTGCACCTCCGACACAGTTGTTTGACCTAGATGCTATTCATGGCATCATCATCTTGTTTGACATAGTTGTTAGTTCACCAGTTGACAGTGTGTAACAAATATTTGAGGGCCACATATAGGAGATGCCAAATATCATACTGCAGGTAGGGGATTTCTATAAAAGTATCTGACTTGCACCATCTATGCTAATTTTGGACATGACCCAGAAGGATCCTACTTTCAAGTATCAAACTTATATTTAACTTCTTTATCTTGCAAGTTGCGACTTATTACCTAACTTCATATCTGTATTTTCATTCCCATATTTGATTGCAAACTTAACTATTCCTTTTGTTTTGAAAATATCAAGTATTGTTTGGAATTTGGATATTTTCAAGGTTTCTCAGAAGGGGTTTTGGTTATGGTAATACATGGACAAAATGATTAAGGTGTTGCAATATCTTATGTTTTGAAAGCTGATATCTTGGTCCAAAAATAACATATTGCTTCTACAATGGTTTGGATATATTTAAATATCTATACAATAGAAAACAGGACATATTTTTGGGTTACTCTGAAACAGAGTTGACACAATTACTTTTCTTTTATTGGTTCAACTGAGATGTTCTTTTTATTGAAATGTCTGTGTATTATGTATTCAGTTGGAAAAGGAGGCTCTTGTGAAAGGTGTTCCAATAGCGCAAGCAATTGACATAGAAATTCCTCCTCCACGCCCTAAGAGAAAACCGAGCAATCCTTATCCTCGCAAGACTGGGGCTATAAGTTCCCCAAATACGCAGGTCAGCACAAAGGATGGGAAGCAAATACCACATACACATGCAACAGAACAAGTTGTAGATTTGGAGAAGGAGCAACTTCTTGAGGTATGCTTTATTCAACACCTTCCTGTCATGACATGTTAGTTGTCCGACATACACATATTTTGCTTAATATAATACAAGTGATTGTTAAATCTTCAGAAATCTGGTTGTGATGATGGGGAGTCAAACCCTGATGAAACCGATGGTGGTGACAAGTGCACTGAAGCCTTCACACTTTTCAAAGAAAAGTCATCTGCTTTGGGAGCACCTTCCAGTGAATTCTCCTCCACAGCTGTGGGATCAGCAAGAAAGTTATCTAACTTTAAGGAGTTTATGCCAATGAAGAAGCCAGTCAACGATGAAACAAGAGGATTTGATGCTGCTGACGTACATAACAGAAATCACAAGCCCGATAAACCTGATGTTGTGGAGATGGTTCAAAATGACTCGGGTGAGATTTTGATTTTTAACTCATCCAACATGGGAAAAAATTGCTAATGTTTAAAACAAGAATCTGATAGTGTTGGTCTATGCCAGAAAATGAAAAAAATGCAGCTAAAACATTTCCCAGGCATGCTCCTGTTCAGATTCTTGATGGGAGCCTGGGATCATGCAGTCAGGGTCTTTCTTCAGATGTGTCATATCAAGAACCTGTATTTCATCAAATGGGGATCCCAAGCCTGCCTGCATTATTTAGCAATCCAACAGTTTCTGCTGCTGTAGAAAGCCAAACTAGCACTTCAAGATCCACTAATCACCAAATGTTCCCAAGTTTCCATCCTCCATTTAGTCCATACCCTAACACTCAAGAAGACTACTCTTCGTTTCTGCAGATGTCCTCGACCTTTTCAAGCATGATTATCTCTGCTCTTCTGCAGAATCCAGGTGCACATGCCGCAGCAACTTTTGCAGCTTCATTTTGGCCCTGTGGAAATATAGAAAATTCAGCCAATTCTCCTGCAGTATCCAGTGGAGGTCTCCCACCTCGACCAATGAACCCAGCTCCAAGTGTGGCAGCAATTGCTGCTGCTACAGTAGCAGCTGCTACTGCTTGGTGGGCAGCACATGGACTGCTGCCCTTGTGTGCTCCACTACATGCCGGCTACTCTTTTCCGCCTGCCTCAGGGACTACTCCATTAGCTAATGTTTCCCAAACTCCAGCTACTAATGAAGAGAAGGAAGAGAAAAATTTCCAGAGGCATGGATCACAAGGTCAGCAACCCAATCAAGAATTATCTGAAGCTTTACAGCAGGAGCATTTAGTATCGAAATCTTCAGCAACATCATCATCTGACTCTGGTAACACATCTAGTGCAAAAATGGATACTGGAGTGGCAGCCAACAATAATGAGAACAAGATCCCTGCTTCAAACGAGCAAAAGGACACAAGCAAAGGGAAGAGCAAGAAACAGGTGGATCGCTCATCTTGTGGTTCCAACACGCCTTCAGGTAGTGATATTGAGACTGATGCTCTAGAAAAGAATGATAAAGGAGAAGAAGAAGCCAATGAACCTGATATAAATCGTCCTACTAGCGAACCAAATAGTCGCCGCAATCGAGTCGTTTACAACATATATGACTCCTGGAAGGAGGTTTCCCAGGGGGTAATTGATCTCTCCTTTTCCAAAAATCTATGTTAAACTATAAATGGAAGACCCCTCTTTCGGTTGGCATTTGTTCATTTGTTAATGTATGTCGTGTAATTTACATGTCAGGGCCGCCTGGCATTTCAAGCACTTTTCTCCAGAGAGGTGTTGCCCCAGAGCTTTTCACCACCACAAAATGGTAATGTTGAGATGTTAGATAAGAAACTATGTATTGAGGAGAATAGGCAAATTGCAGAGAGAAGTAATGATGTGTCGCAGCTAGATCTCAACAGTAACACATGGGCATCTTGCTCCGGTAATCAAGGCATAGAGAAAAATGATACAAGAGAAGAGGACAAATGCAAAAATGGACTCCTGATATTTAGTTATGAGCAAGGGAAGCTGAAGACTAATAAAACAGGTTTTAAGCCATACAAGAGGTGTTCTATGGAGGCTAGAGAGAGCAGGGTGCTGAACTCCAGTGCTCCGGAGCATGAAAAATGTTCGAAAAGATTGCGCCTTGAAGGGGAGGCTTCAATTTGATGTTTAATGATGCAAGCCATTTCTGTAAGGGAAACCTTGCTCACTACAAGTACTCCCCAGTTATCAAGTTCTTTATTCCATTTAGCTTAATTTCAGTCCTAAAATGTTCACGAAACTTTTCGTGTTTGTACTATAAAAGACTACATTCCTCTATTTCATTTCTCAGACTTCCTCAGATGTTTGCAATCTCCAAGAATAGACTTAAAATCATTGTGGTCGTAAATTCTGAATCTCATATTAAAATAAACTTATTTAAGGTTTCTCATCAGAGTGCAAATACCATACATTCTGCTGCTTCAGTGGCCCGGTATTATGCAGTCTTCCACTAGTAAATTGCAAAACAGCTAGAGGTATCATTCTAACATGTGTTATTATGCAGTGAAAACAACAAATAATAGTAAGCGTTGGAGGTTTTTCTTGATCACGATACATAGATGCGTCTTAAACAAAGACAGGTCAGCTTTTACCCTCTTTATTTCAATGAAAGTACTAATCCATACTTTTCATGGAAATCCAAATATACACATAATACTGCTGCTGATATTTACAGTCCAGGTAAAGAATAGACAGTCAATATGTACATGCGCTCCTATATTTTACTCTGATTACAAAGAAGTCTGTACTTCAATTCCTTATCAAGCTATCAAAGAGCAAAAAAATGTGTCATCTCTTGTGTGATGTCATTACCAAACTTATGACTCTGTAACCTTCTCTGGTCATGGCCTTCGGGAATCATGTCAGGAGTCAGCAACCTGTCCAATGTTAATCTAAAAATTTCTGTACATTATCTTGTATTTACTTAATTCCGAAGCTTGAGAGCCGTGAGTGACTCAGATGATACTCCAAGCTCTTAATATATTTGAGGATGCGTTGATTACAGTCCGGAGCTAGATAAAATGGAGGCTTCAGTGGTAAAGATGGAGCTTCTGTAACAATGAATGAAAACAAAAGCAGAGCTCTGGTGTACATCACTGCAGCACTATCTCGATTCCCAACAAATTCATCCGCCTGAAACAAATTATACATGGAACAAGCATCACCTCATGTTTAGTAACAAATAACGAAACAGGGGTTAGAAAAGGAACTATATAAGATATGTTTTCCATACTGCTCCATCTTTCCCTGCAGCAATAGCTGTCTGAAATATAATCTCCATAGCATCTGGCATCTCCTCCCCACCTTGTATACACACAAGAAAGGAAGAGGAAGAAAGAGAGAGAAAGAAAGTTTAGGATGCTATCTGAACTTGAAGTTGACATAAAACTGATAAAAGTTTGCAAGTCACAAAAATTCTAGCCATCTTACCATCAACATCCTGCAGATACTTGGATAGCTTTTCTGTTCCATCATATGCATCAATAAAGCCTTGCTCGACCCAGGTAGATACCGAGGAAGGATTCATGAAGTCTGTGGTGTCTTCCGTTTTTGAGGAAGAACTTGCAGCTCCTTTACCAGTGGACTTCTTTCCTGAAGAGCTATCGGGTAGACCACTTTGAAGCAGCCAAGAGTTGCAAATTCGTAATGCCTTCTTCCACAGAGCCAAAACTACCAATTCAACTGAAAATGATTCCAGAAAGGATTCTGCATTGAACTGCAACAAGAGGTTTCCAAAAGTTTAGTTACATTATAAATCAGAAATACACAAATAGCACATAAGCAATATGATGTAAACTAATTCTTTTTGATCAAAATTAATCTGTTTAAGATTATGTTGCAGAAATTACAATTTGTAAGGTCACTTGATTAACGTGTACACGACAATATCACACCAACATCCACTTACTGTGACATAAATACCGAGCAAAGTAAATAAAAATCAAGCTATCACCTTCTCTCGTGCAAGATCTGAAAGAGCACCCACATACTGGTGTATAAGCTGCAGCCTTGTTGAAGGATGTAATATAGGTAGTTCCTGTGCTTCCCCTAATAAGCAAGGTGCACCACTTGTAGTTAATAAATTCATTTCACTCTGTAAACTATTGTCAGAGCCACCAACAAGTTTGGAAGTCAATTCGTTCATCTCTGGCATGGTAGGCAAGTGCTTGTCATTATTCTTTGGTGCGAAGTCAGAAGCTTTGATAGCTGAACCTTCTTTCAGGGAAATTCCCAGAGAAGAAGTGAGAATTTCCATTGAAGCAAAATTAGAATGAACGAGAACGTATTCTCCTTCAATAGAATCCAACGAATAAGCAACTGGACAGAGAAGAAAAATAATCAACCGACTGAATCAAGGGAAGTAAATTGAGCAAGCTTCAGACACTGACCTCGAGTCTGACTCAATGAGTGTAAGCCATCCTCAGTAGCATGCCTAATTTTATCAGTAGAAATATCAGGCATAACTTCATAGACATCTTTACCACGGGATGTACTACAATGATCCTTGCCAAATTCCCTCTTCTCATCATTCAAAGAACAACCCTGTTTCACACTCTCTTCAGGTGCCTTCACTACATCTTCATGATGCAAACGAGGACCCTGATCATCACTTCGAACCAGAGATTCAACTTGAGAAATCTGAGAAGACGAATCTACTTTGACCCCAACCCTGCAGATAGTAAGAAGATTACTCATCTCACTATCCCATGAACAGAAACTTGCATCTTATTTGAATAGTAGAGTTACAGCCTCTTGCAATTGAATCAGATTTATAACGTTAACAGCCTGTCCAACTAGTAGGGATAAGGCTGTAAGGCTGCATAATGTGAACCTCCCTAGACCCAGCTTCTGAGAAGTTGTTACTTAATAATATTAATAAAATAAACTCTAGAAACAGAAAAAGGGGTAAAGGGAGTTATAATTTCACACTAAAGAAAATTACCTCAGACCCATCAAGAACTTGTGATTGAAAAATTCGCCAAATGTTAGTCTTTCAACTGCAAGCACATGCCAATAACACTAACTATAAGTACATTATTCCTCCCCCGCCCTTTACAAAGAGAAAAGAGAGCAGAAAATGAAGAAGAAATTCCACAAACAGCACTACAATTCGGGATTTAGCAAGTTATGTAAACTTTTTAGAACAAGAAACAATTGCTAATTGCACCATATATGCTTTAAGAGTTTAAAAAGTTCAATTAAAAAGAGACATCCCCCAACACATACAGTTACAGTCATACAGATATCTTAGTTGATAGGGAGCCTCTTCCAGGAATGAAGGGTAGTAATGATGAGAACTTATAAACCAGCAAGCAATATTCCCAGAAATAGATCATAACAAACTTGCTGTGATGCTGCTAATAAGAAATTGCAAGTTGAACTTATCTTTCACCACTTGTGATTTATGAAATGCAATTTTTTTAATAAAAGAGAAAAGGATGTGTTAATTTGACTTCCTAAATCAGGAAAATGTAGCATGAAAAGCACACACAAAGACTGCTTGTCAAAACAGATGTATGTTTTATCAATAGAGCGTTTCCCTGGACACATGTCCAAACTAAGGACAGTGTTTCCTTATAAGATCTTTTATGTCCCGATGTGTATGATATACAGGTACTTGACACTCAGTAACTCCAAAAAAGGGCTATGCGAGGGTGTAAGAATCACAATCATAACACCAAAATGTTTGCTCCCTTAAAGTGGACGAGAGATTGATGCTAAAAAACCATGTCCACTTATACTCCAGTCTCAAATTAGTCTAAGAGATTCACGTCTAGACTAGAGTTGGCAGTTCATAATTGCTTGGGTTCGGGTTTGTTTTCGAGTCAATTTCGAGTTATGCTCAAAATATATAAAAATTATGTAAAACACTATATAATAGCAAAATGTGAAAAATGGGTCGAATTGAATAGAATTTGGGTTGTTCAAGTTCAGTTCGGTCGGGCTTTTTCTCAATAACTTCAGACATCCGGTTCTCCTGAGAGAAAGACCTAACTTCAAGTAGTTTCTTCTTATATCTTCTTGATGGTGCAGTTCAGCCTTAACAGTCCAAAATTACTGTTACAGATAGTGAGAGTTGTAAGATGCTACGATTCTCCCAAAATAAACATAGTACATCAATTTCTCCAAAAACTTTTGAGGAACCAAATACTTGTGGCAAACGAAAGCCCTGATGTCATGACTATCACCATAGTAGCCTATGATTCCTAGCATAACCAATAACTTACTCTAACCAAATTTGACCTCACCAGCAGAGATGCTAAATAGTTTGGAAGCAAGGATAAGAACATCTAATTATTATACCACTATGCTTTTTTAAGATGGAAGACACCACCACCATAACCCAGTAAAATCCCCACCTCAGCTTAAGAAAATGCAGTAAGTAAACAATTTTAGATCATGAGTTTATGACAGACAGGAAACTGCAACTAGTCAGTGAATTTTCAGCCTCGTAAAAAATTTAGAGCCCAGTTCTTTGTCAGTTCTTCAACAAATAAAAAAACCTAAATCATCTTGGAGGCACTTGAGCACTTCATACCGCCTTTACTTTGTCTTGAGACCCAAATGAAGTCCTCTTGTTTCTGCAGTGTCCACCTCCAAACAACAATGATACACCATCCCACAGGTCCCATTTTTCATAGCTCCTCTTCACAAAACCTACAGCTACAGCTACACTTCTAATGAAAAACATTACAATCATAAAGAAAATTTCCCTTCTAATTGGAAAAGTCGACATGCATATTGCATTGTGGGCATACAAACTATATCTTTTGTCATTTAATTTCTGTATTCATTTCCATTCTTAGGAATTGAAAAGTTTCTTTGTTAAAATAAAAGGATGCTAAAATAGAAACAGCTTCACAAATTGGTTAGTCATTTGATTTTGCACATTGATACCTGGATTTCGACGCAAAAGGCTTCTGCAGAATTCCACATAGTCAGGATGCAGAACCTGGAGAGAACCCTCGGGGAATTGCAGCTCTTTGGATCTCAAAACATTCTGAAAAAGCTGTACATTGAAGAAAATTCCTAACTCAATTTAATTGTAGCAGGGAACTATATTATTTTTAAGAAGATGACCTCCCAGAGGCTATACAACGCCCAGTCAATAGATAAGAATATAAGATCAATGTGATATGCACCATAGTAAAACAGTGATACCTGCAGCTGACTATTGCCGTCAAATGGTGGTTTCCCGACCACAAGCTGATAACATATTGCTCCAACACTCCATAAGTCAGCCTGGAAAAACACCATTATTACGTTAATTATAAAAATAGCAAAGAATTCTGCAACTTATGGTCATTAGAATCACTTGCATACTCTTGCATCATATTTCTGGTTCTGGATTATCTCAGGAGCCATATACAGTGGTGAACCACAAAGTGTATCAGCCAAGCCTTGAGGAGTCAAATATCTACAAGATAAACACTTCCTCAAAAAATCAGTTATTCCAGAAACACAGTGGCAAGCAAGGCAGAATATTACAGGAACATAAGCCACAAATGTCCATCACTAACTTCAGCAAATTGATACAAGTACTTGTTAATCTCTAAATAATTTGTCTGTCTACTCAGATAGCTCGGCAACAATGTCATTTGTCTTGAACCAAATCTAGGGTCCTGGCTATATTGTCTGTGAATGTGGATCAAGAAGCCTGTTACGGGTCAAGGGCCACTCATTTGAGAAAGAGAGAATAGAAACACATTTTGACTACAGATTTTTCTTTAGATCTGCAGCACCAAATTTCTACATAAATCTTCAGCAACAAATTTCTACATAAACTACAGCCCGCAAAATAAATCATTTAAATCACTGATCACGACATTGATCCACACATGCCCGCTTCTCTTTATCCCTCCAAACACACAGACACACACATAATTCATGCAAAAGATTAAAATTTCTATTATCTGGTCTGTTGGTTTCCTTGGACTCCATCATCAAATTCTAATTGTCCCAATTAGCCTTTAAAACAGCAGCTGGTATCCTCGAAAGCCCAAGTATGCGCAACCTTATCCCTAATTATTTTAAGGCAAATTTGTCCAAAAAAAACCTTTTAAGGTTCAATTTTGCGAGAATAAACCTTTTAAAGCATTCTTTGCGGAAAAAAACCACAAACTTAATTTTTCTTGCAAGATGAAACCTATTCCCATTTTCCCGGTGTGGTTTTTGAGATGTATAGGGGTGGTCTTTGCTGAGTTGATGAAATAGGGGGTTAAAGCAAGATAGAAGGGTCGGCGCCGAATTGAGAAAAACACACCGGAAAATGGGAATAGGTTTCTTCTTGCAAGAAAAATTAAGTTTTGTGGTTTCTTTTCGCAAAGAATGCTTTATAAGGTTTTTTTTCACAAAATTGAACCTTTAAAGGTTTTTTTTTGGCAAATTTTCCTTATTTTAATGACAAGTTGACCCACATTGTTTTTCAAGTAAAGAAAAATGTACTTACATAAGGGGGAGTAGCTAGTTCACTTTTTTCCCTTTAATGGGAAGCACCAAATAAGTAATTCCTCTGCTTCATAGTGTTAGCAACAGTTGATCATCAAGATTGGAACTTCACAGAAGTAAAGTGGACAAGAAAAGAACTGAAGCTGGAAAATGTTTTCAAAAGCTTATGCTTTTCCCTTTTTTGGGTTTCTCTATGGGGTACCCTTGTGATTTTCTAAATTCTACGTTGTATCTCTTATGTTTTTTTTTACTCTGCATAGTACCCTTCAACTTTGAGTTTTCTCCATGATACCCCTTTCGTTAAGTCAACGTTAAGTTGAATGTTAGTTTTTCATTTCCGAACATTTGGAGCGAAATTTCCCACAAAATCCAACCTAGAGGTTCATTGGTGCTTCTTTAAATCTGAAATATTTAGAATTTCGTTAGAAGATGAGAGGATCGGAAGTAAAAGTTTGGAGTTAGAGAAGTTCATGGGATTTCAAATAATGACCGGAGTTGGTGGGCCGTTACGTCTTCACATTAATGTCCGTAATGAATAAGAAATTAAACGGGTACCATAGAGAAAATTTTAAAAGTTGAAGGGTACTATATAAAGTACAAAAAAAACATAAAGGGTACAGCGTAGAAGTTTTTAAAAAATAGAAGCACTACCCCCATAGAAAATCCTTTCTTTTCTTGGAAGAAGGGAGGAGTTCCCGAGCTAATGCCCAAAGTTATTTTAAATAAATAAAAAACCTAAAAATATGAACTTTGCAAACATTTTGGAATCCCAAGATAGAATACGTAACAAACACTAAGGGGAAAAGAACAGCAATAATAAGGTTAATAAAAGTTAATTTATCAGCAATCAACAAAGTAGTAGTAACAACAGCAATGAAAATAAGCTAAAAAGACAAAGCATTAAAAAAAAAAAAAAATTGCCCAAGTTAAAACCAGAAAAGGTATGTGTAAGACACAAACTGTTAATACAGGATTATTAATAAGGGAGGACTCATAGGATGGAGTACAACGCAAAATGGTGCAAGAATAAAGGATTGACAAAAACGTGAACATGAGCATTTATGGAAATCTTAAAGAAACGTTTCCTAAGCTGCCTAAGCATATAGCCATCGTATACCTACAAACACTAGGACTAAAAGATAGTAGTCAATTAAACCATAGTAATCTTTAGTGCAATAATGCTCCTTTGAGCAGCAATTGCATGGGACAATACGTCTCAGTAATACAATTCTTGTGCCCGTGCAGTACCAAAAAAGTGCACAAGTCATACAGGAGCATGTGAAGTAAAAGAACACACCAAACTATCAAAGTTCCTGCCCCTAGCTGTTTAAAAAGGAGATATGCAGTGACTGCTTCCGAAACCAGTAGTTCAGTACCCAACATCCTACCTAGCAAAGCCAAAGTCACCTATCTTCAGCAATGGAGTTACCTCCCTTCCAGACAATAATAGGTTCTGCAAGTATAAAAATATCTTATTTTATCAGAACATTTAGGACTTCCTGGCAATGAATGAATGAAGTTTTCAGCTTTTTTATATCATAAATACAGCATCACTGAAGCAATGGAAGCGGATTAGACATTTCGGAGTATATAACCAGAACAATTGACTCCACCAAATCTTGCCATCTGCGAAATAAATAGATCATAGATGATGGCAAGTTATAACTAAGACAAGTTATTAAATTGTTCCTTATCTTTATAAAGATGTAATTGGTATCTATAGATTGAGATTTTTTGCATATAATACCTGAGGTTTCTAAATCTCTATGGATAGGATTGTTCTCGCGAAGCACTTCTGCAATCACCAAGCTGAACAGACAATCACAATTTCAGTATCAGAGAATAAATATAAATAACCTTTACATTGGCAATTTTAACCGATTAACTTTGGTTCACTGTAAGCCAGCACCTACAATCCTGCAGCTAGAAGACTAGGGTGGCCATATGACTTTGATGGGTGACATTAAAAGATATTAGGATGATTAATCATGATACTAAGAATGACTCGAATCGCCTTATTATATTATTTATATACACCCAACTCACACCAACATTATCCTATTACAATCTGATCTCAGCAATGTTAATTACTAATTTTTCCTCTCTTTTTATTCGGGCCAATAATTATCATAATTCACAGCATCTGATGATATCTATACAAGTCTTGACTATATATACACATTTGAAAACATAACAAAAGTCAAAGTAAAACCAAATACTAAATAATGATTACAATGGTAAAGATTCAAAAGTAAAAAATAGAATAGTTAGGAACAAAAAATGCAAAAAAAAATGCAACAAAATTACCCAGTTGCTAGATGAAGTGCCTAGCAACATCTTCTGGCACTCTTCCATGTCTATGAATGCTTGGCTCCAAGGTCACCACCTTCACAATACTCCAACACCAAAAAATCCTTTCCTCTGTCTACAAAACCAAAAACCCATCAACAAAATAAAATTAAAAATTTTAAAAATTCAATCTTTTGACAGAAAATTAAAGGAGAAAACAAAAGATCACAACCTCAATTGCTTCCAAAAGACGAATTATATTGGGATGTTTGATATTTCTAAGAATAGAAATTTCCTTCCTCAAATTTTCATTAAAATGCTTTTATCAATCTCTTTAATAGCAAACTCAGTACCCAAATGA